>BPLR01009997.1:0-53193 GCA_021605095.1 Caerostris extrusa
AGTTACGTATTGCTGTGTAATTCATAAAAAAAAAAAAAGTTGACGCATGTTTTCAATAGACAATTTAAATTTTTCCTCAGAAATAAATCTAGGTATTCTTTAGTTATCTTTTTTACAGAAAAAATATTAAATATTATTTTTATTAATGTATGATATCGGATATATGCCTCTTATTCTTAAATGGGCTTAAAAAATTTTAATATTTATTGCATTGTAATATTCGTACTTAAATTTGTGAATCATTACAAATATTAATAAAAAAATGTAGTAAATATAATTAATAAATTTGTTACTATTTCTTATTTCACTTGGTAGACAGCAACATCTAGACCAAGTTCGAAGAATCCATGTGGTCTCATGGAAGGAGGAAATCTGAAATGAGCAAAATTCTGTTGTGATGGAGCACCAGTGGTAAAAGTCTGATTTTTTACGGGGTAAGGGTCACCCAACTGTCATATTAAACCGGAACCTACGGCTTAAATTAGATGCCGAAACTTCACTACAAACGTCCATGGCACCGCCGCGACTCGAACCACGAAAGTCCTGTCGTTATCGAGAATACTAGCCACTCGCCATCAGGCCTATTAACAGATGTAGATGTAATATGTATAATTCGAATGTGTTGTAACATGTAGTCCATAAACAGATACTTAATATTTTTTATTTATTGGAAAAGAAGTTGTGAATATATAATACATTAATATTTTCGTAATTATATTGGCACAGATCACAACGTATTGGAGTCCTATGCAATTAAAGTTCACTGTAAAGCCAATCCAATCATCGGGATGAGTTTTGAGTTAAGTCCATAAGGTAGTGTTCGTGCGGATTGACTTGCTGCCATCACCAGTGAATTCAATACCCAGGCGTGGAATATATTAAATGAATGCACCGGAAGACACACTTCACTGTTAACTCTTGCAGATCTGTACTCCCAATCATGTGCTTATACTAATTATAATTCTTCGGCCTTAAAACCAAAGTGATTTCTGAAATTTAACACTTCTACTGTGTAAGCACCACATACAAATTTTGAAAAATTTTTAACAATTAAATCAAATATTACAGAAAAAAATAATGCGATAATCAAATAAAATTAATCATCTTCATTATGAGGAAATTATGTCATAACTAGGGATGTCTCAGTTATTCAGTTCAAACTCTCAGTCATTCATTAAGATGCGGTCTGATGAAAAATGTGAGCCTGCTGTGTCCTAACATGAGATGGTTCTACAAATTCTCAGGACTGTAATTAGCCTATTACCCAAAAGGCAAACACTCAAACCGTTATTAAGGTAGAAATTAAAGTAAGAGTTGGATGCTAACACACTGCGATGTTGGTAAAAAATGCAAATTCACCAAAAAATATGATGTTGTAAAATTCTAGCAAATGGTTCAAAGCTTTCTTAAATATTTTATTTCTAATGGCAAGAAATACAAAAAATGGAGGAAAAAATACAGAATAAAAGAAATGCACACAAAAATAGTTCAACAAAGTTGATCGAAGTCATTGCCTTAAGAGTCTCTAGCTTGCCAGTATCTCGCCGTTTTGATTCGCCATGAAGTGCCAAACAATGATGGAGATGAACTTTCTTCATTAGTTCTTGCCAGATTACAAAAAGAGGAAGTTTGCTGATGAAAGATCGCCTTTTATATATTGACACATATTATTTTTATAAATCAAAAAGGTTTCAAGACAATTTCCTTGTGTTTAATCATCAGTCCACGATCAGTTGACATAGCTGCGATTCTTCTTTTTCTGTTATTATTTAAACCAAAATGTGATTTCCATGGATGGTTTTCTAATTCAATCGTATTATTCAGTATTAAGTGATGGAAAATAAAAATGTTTCTTCTAAATTGTTAAATATTCAACTATAATTCAAAACATTTCATTTACGCAAGTGTTTCAGTGAGAACATTTCCAAATTACCACCAACATTTTTTTTCCCTTCAAAAATCTGTAGTTTTATCTAAAACACATTTCCTTTGCATACTGGTATTCAAAATACTGAGCTGCTGAAACATATTGGCCATATCCTATAACCCGGATGCATATTTTCTGGAATACCATAAGGCAATATACCATACTACCCGTAAATTTTCAACAGCTCACGTGCTCCCTGACGCACCATCTAAGCATCACTGTTTTAAAACATATGCTTTGGACACGCAATCGTATCCGTTGAAATATCAACAAGAAAGTCATTTGAACAGAATAATTTTGATTTTCTTTAGAACGGGTGCACATTATTTTTATTTTGAAGATTTGGATACATATGTACAACATCACATCACGGTGAATTTATAAGTGTTAAGTCAATTTCTAATGCAATATGATCTGAAAAATATGTTAACAACTTATGCCATCGGAGACATCAGTGCTCATTAAGTCTCTTTTAAACTCCAAAAGATATGCATTTATTCGGCAAGTATTTGGGATATTTCGATTGATCAGTGTTGTCAAAAATGCTGTATATATCTGGAACTTTTGAATTATTTACCATGAACTCCCACTAACTGTAACCATACTTCTGTATAAGAATTTTTCTCCTTGGACTTTAGAACTTCGTTGGTAGTCATCAGCGGCAAACGACGGGTTTTTGTGTCTGTATTTCTATTATTTTTGTGTGTCATATCGTCATTGTAATTGCAAAGTAAAAGCATTGTAAATATATTTGAATTAACTCTCTACATCCCATCCATTTGGATATCTCATTCTTACAGTTCGTTTTGCTGGGAAGAGATAAAATTTTTTTATATTAAATTTCCTAGTTTGGCGAATTGTTTTGGTGAGGTAAAATTTGGCATCCCCTGCCGGATTGTAGTTAGTTAATATTTAGACAAGATACTTTTTAATTTTGAAATGGCGAATGACAAAAATAGTAAAGATAAGCTATATTTGTGAAAAAGAAAAATGGTGTTTCTAGAACATCCGTTACAAGGATTTTTAACAAAATTAGGATCAGAACTATTAATTATTAAAGAAATAAATATATAGATAAATTAGGAAAATTAATTGAAATTCTAACTATTAAACATGACCCTTTGAAAGAAATAGATAACAAATTAGAATCTCTTTTTACGAGGAAGAAGATATTGAAACTGAAATTCAAAATACAGATGATGATATGATGAAACATTTGCCGTTTGGAAATCTCGTGCAAAAAAAAAAAAATTCGCTTGTCAAAAAAGGAATTTTATGAAAATAAATGAATAAGACATTCCGAACAAAGCAAACAATTAAATGAATCGAAACAAATGGATAGTGTATGAATAAACTTGCCGAAATTAAGTATTTCAAAAATGTATTTATGCATACATTATTTTTCTTAAAAAAATACTTATAATCGCTGTAACAGTATGTTTTGGCGAGATACTGTCACTTAAAAATAACAGCTTATAAGTGGGGTTCAAATAATATGTACTGTATTCGTGCGTGGGTGTGAATATTTACCCTTTCAGCTGTATTCTTTAATAGCCTTATAGTGTTCTCAACTTGTATTTACTCTTAATATGTACCTTTTCGGGTGAAATAATGTACATTTTTTAAATAAAATAAACATTTGCTAACAAGGGATGTAATACCCTCACAATACTTTATTTCCTCGAATTTTTATAACAAATTTTATTAATTTTTAATTTAAGTTAGCAAATTAAGAAGATCCATTTTGAAAATGATGCGCAACTGTTGTAACGAAAACCTAATTAATTTTAATGCATATGGAAAATATTTTCAAAATGGAATACCAAAAAAAAAAATAATAATAATAATAGTAATCTGGTGATTCTTTTTTAAAAAAATCTTTAATTATTCTCTTTTCAATTTACCTTTGTTTTTTTTCGTTTTGAAAGATGGTGTACACATTGACGATTACTCATTCATTATTCTGACACAGATACGAACATCCTCCCAATTTTAAATGAAAGAATTCCAACATATTTCTTGATTCTTTTTTTCTTTTTTTTTTTCTTTTTTTTTTTTGTCACTCATTAGCTCTTTTAGTAAAGAAGAAATCATTTTTGTCTCGAAACTTAAGATGAAGGTCAAACAGTTGACAACATGATTATGGTGTAGTAGTTAGGTTTTTCTTATAATAAACGTTTTTAAACATGAATTTTAAAGGATATAACTTTCAAAAATAGATATTACTAGAAACTTTCAAAAGGAAAAAGGAAACTTTCAAAAATAGATATTACAAAATTTTCTATGTATTTTTGACGTTTAATTACATGGTTTTAATAAAATATTCCATCAAAAGATATACAAAATTTTAATTAATACTATACACCAGTATTTTGATGTTCAAAGTGTAAACTTATGAACTACTATGTAGAAGTACCTACACATAGCAATCATGTAGCAATTTTATATATTGTTTTCAAATAATGCGTTTTGTGTCGTGAAATTATCTGTAGTGGAACGACCGTTATTTAGCTAATTCAGCTTTACCCAGGGTAGGAAACCAAGGTGTTTTGAACCAGCGAAGCCAGGATTTTTCCGAACTGAATTAGCTCGGTTCCAAAGGGACAATCGACACTGAATTGAAAATTCCCATGTTTATGCTGGAGATGGGAACGATAAATGTGTATTCTGGAAAGTCCTTTCAAAGGGAGTGGGAAGTGGATGATACTCTATCAAACAATTATATTACACAACAACAGCATAAACAAAAAGGAATTTTCAATTCAGAATCGTTTGTCCCTTTTGGAATCGAGCTCCTTCAGTTCAAAAAAAATTGCATTGTCCAACAATGTTCTTATAGAATATTAGATATCGCATTAAAAATCTATGATTACTCCAAACTTGTTGTTTTTGTTGAGACAAATTCATGTCGATAATTTCACTAACATAGTAAAATAGGAAACTCAGTGCAATGATTTATTAAGAGGCTATAAATTTACATCTCTTAAAATGCAATTATTTTTCTTAATATAAAAAATAAATTACTCTTATAACGTAGAACAATAAAAGGTTGTTTTGATTAAAAACTTCTTAACCGTGATCTCTGTATTTTGTAAATCTTCAAACTATGCAGCACGCAAATTAACCTGGGCCAGGCAGGATTTCATTGAATTCCAATAGCTGAGCCACAGTATTCTGGCTCCCTGATTGATTGGGCGGACAATAGCAGTCACACTGCAATGGACCATTTCTAATACTTCAACAATCCTGCTCAATATATAGAAATCATTTTCCATTTCAGGTCAAATAGGAGTTCTCAACAATTTTGATAAAATGGTAAGATAAGTTTTGCTATCCGAACAGAGTTAATTTGTTGAAATCAATAAATCCTGCTTTAAAATAAATGTTGTGAATTATTTGTTAGCATATAAGCAATCATATTACCGTTATTCAATTAGTAAATTTAATTTTATATGAATGCTAGAAGTATTTTTAAATCAAAATATAAAATATTCAGACTAGCATTGTTGTTTTTTAACATTTCAATACAATTGATTAATTGCTATAGTATCTAACTATAAATATTTTTTTCTTATCATGAAAATAATCAAATATTTCATATTCTCAGTCATCAATAAAATAGGTTGCTTATTTTAAAAAATTGCTCAGCTCCTTATGGCCGAGTGACTATTGCTCTTGCACTTGATGCCACAGTTTCGGAGTCGAGTCCCGATGGTGCCATGGATATTTGTAGTGCTTCGGAATCTACTTTAAGCCGTAGCTGCCGGTCTCATATTGACAGTTGGGCTTAGGGCTGACAACCCTACCCCCATAAAAAGTCAGCGTCACGGAGCCAAGTCAGAATTCTACCTACGGGCTTCAGACTTCTATCTCCATCACAATAGAAGTTGCTCCCTCCCCTTTTCCCATTGGTACAATAGATACCACAGGTACCATGATAACCTGGCGGTATCATGGAAGTTTGTTAGTAGTCTGAAATCACGTTAAACTGTAGGTCCCGGTCTAATTAGCCCAAAGTGTGAACAAAACGACTGTAGAGCGACAAACCAAACCCTTTTCCTCCTTCCATGAGACCACACACGGTTCTTGGTCTAGATGTTGCTGTCTACCCAGCAGAATAAGAAACAACAACAAAAATGGCTCCTTTGTCGTCTGTATTATAAGAAAGATATTACTAATTATTCGGAAATAATCGATTCTTGCTAATGGTTTAATAGAAATCAAATGTAGAGAAATTCACTTCTGCATAAATATGTTGTAAAAATAAATCTAGATTTTTTTTTTTTTAATGATACTCAAAAATTCAGTTAATGAATAATTTTACACCACACAAAACTAAAATGCTGGAGCAATTACCTTTAAATATTTTCCCTTATTACCCACCAGCGGTATTTTCGTGGCATACTACTGTGCCCAAAAAGTAAGGCCAATTTTTTTTTTCAAAAACTCTTTATTTATTCTTTCTAAATTTGTTTCATCGCCTTCAAAGTAATCCCCTCCGGTCACAATGCACTTATGCCAACTTTTTTTCCAATACTCAATGCATACTAAAAAGTCATTGGCAGGGATGGTCTTCAATGCTGCGCCGATTCACGTTGAATCTCTTCAATCGACTCAAAACGGTGTCCCCGGAGTGGTTCTTTTGAGTTTAGGGAATAGCCAGAAGTCCCGTGGTGGGAATACGGGGGTTGTTGAAGGATATGGGTTTCATTTTGGCGAAAATGTCATGAAGAATCAATGCACTGTGAGCTGGCGCATTCAGTATTTTCGGTACCAATCGAGATTTGATGTGTTTGAGGCCCAAAATGGAATTGGCCGATCCTTTTGAAATTCCAACATCAGCAGCAAGGCTTCTAATTGTAAATCGACGGTTTGCAAGCACCAAATCTTTAATTTTTGAACATCAGCTTCGTCGGTTGAGATTGATGGTCGACCAGATGACTGTTCGTCTTCAACGCGTTCTCTGTCTTCTTTGAACTGTTTATACCACTTCTAAACTTTCTTTCTGATGCAGGAATGCTCACCGAATGCCTTCTGCAACATTCTATACGTTTCAAAAACAAAATTTAATACAAGTTCTTTGCTCAATTAATTCAGACATTTTAAAAATCGCCGGAATCAGTTTTAGCTTCTCACAAAGCCAAGCGTAACTCAAACACTAATGAATATTTTGACGTCAAATTTCACACAGATGTCAAGGACAGTGCCAGCAACCTAAAAAAAAAAAAAAAAAATTAAATTCCATATAAGCCCGGGAATTTTAAATTGGTCTTACTTTTTGTACACAGTTGCACATAAGTAAAACATGAGATTCATCGTTGTTCAATAAAAAAATAATAAATAAAACTTTGAAATTCATAATAACGTTGTATTTATCAAAGGGCACAACAGTTTTCTGTATATTTCATAGAACCAAGCATTTTACTTAATATTTCAAACAGATGAGAAAAGAATAAATATAAAAACCAATAACAAGTGATTTACATATTTTGGTATACATTCTCTTTATAACATGTAATAGAGACGGGATCAACATAATCACAATATCTTTCTAAAATAATCATCTGAAAGATATTATGTTCAAAATGAAAGTTCAACTACGTCCAACTTTATTTTATCATTTGGCCGATATTTGACTTCTCTCGACATATTTGCAATAACTCTCGCGACTCATAAGTTGTCACTTAAAAATTTCATTATCACAAAATAAAAAGAAAAGAGTTTATCCAATATGTACCCCTCATCAAAAGTAGCAATTTCCGGTGAATGACATAAGTGTTATCAGAATTAAATAAAAAAAAAAAAAAAAAAGAAATGTGAAAGTGGGAGAAGAAGTTATTTCTCAAATAACAAGCAATACTTTTTCGTGGAAAAATAATAAAAAATATGAACGTCAACGTCTAGAACACTTGTTCGCAAGATTCCCAATTCGACATTCGCTGTCATGTTGAAATTGAATATTAATATTTTATTCAAACCAATTTGTCAGTAAATAAATAAATCGGAAAACAGGTTTTTTTTTTGTTTGTTTGTTTGTTTGTTTGTTTGTTTTTATTTTAGAATTAATTTACTACAAATGTCGACACATAAAACTCGATTTCTGTTTAGTCCATAAAGTGATATCTGTTAAATAATATGGCAGAAAGTTCGGTTTTTTTTTTTTTTTTTTTTAATTTTTTTTATTTTATTTTGTTCTTGTCCGTTAATAATTTGAGTTCTTATAACAATCTATTGCCTTTTAAAACTAAATTCGTTACAATTTTTCTCAAAATTTTTAAACATTCAAAGTAATCAAAAGAGATCGAGATTAATAACTTTCTTATAATATTTAAGAGTAGAATAATGCATAAGTTTTTTTGTCAACATTCAAAATTGCCAAATAAATTTTTTTAATAAAAAACAGCATAATAAATACATTATCGAATCATAGCTAACACTAACAATTGTCACCATAATTAACTTGCAATTTGCATCTGATTAAAATACAGTTCATAATTCAATAACTAACTCGGATATCACAAATCATACAAGATAAAAACGATTTACTTCTGAAAAACTTCATTTTTCCCATATCTGCTCAGAGACTGTCACTAATAGCATTTAATTTGATTTCACTTTTTTTGTAATATGCGCGACATTTTTATTTTTTTTTCCTAAGGCAGCTGGCAAATACTTAGACAGTTATCTTTTATGCCATAAGCAAGGGCTGTACCACTTTTACTCACTTAGCACTACCCAGGGGGCGTGTAGCTTGAAGATAAGCTACGGACATGGAGTAGCAATATCCCCTGCAACGCTCTACTCTCATATTTTTATTCTTCATTGGCACAACAGACCCAAGGAGGGCCAAGGCCTTTACCTACTGGCAGATTTCAAGACAGGAGATTTTTTTATTTTACAATGTAGGGTTTTTTTCGCCCTACGCCCAACACTCTAGAATCATATTAGACCGGACCTACGGTTTAAAGGGGATTCGAACCACTAAAAACATCCATCGTACCGCCGGGACTAGAACCAGCCACTAGGCCATCAAGCCCCGCGACATCTATTATAACTAACTATAATTTTTCTATAGTAACTTTTGTACGACGAGCTAATTTATATAATTAATTGGATTATTTTTAGTGAATCTGCCCATTTTAACAATTCCGCTGGTCAATTTATTAAAAAAAATTCATATAAAAATCCTAGTTATTCGGAAAAATCGAAATTCTTCCTTTATTTCGATCTATTAAAATAAATCTACTCCTACTTATCTTCAAGCTACACGCCCTCCCTAGGTAGTGCTAAGTGAGTAACGTCGGTGCAGCCCTTGCTTATGGCATAAAAGACAACTGTCTAAATATTTTCCAGCTGCATTACAGAAAAAATATATGTATATAATAAACACATTATCGAATCATAGTTAACTCTAACCACTGTCAACCATAATTAACTTGCAATTTACGTCTGATTAAAAATACTTCATACTTCAATAACTACCTTGAATACCACAAATAAGGTGAAAAAAAAAAAGGATTTACCTCTAAAAACTTCATTTTCCATATCTGCTGAAAGACTGTTACTAATAGCATTTAATTTAATTTCACTTTTTTTTTTTTTTTTTTTTTAGTAATAAGCATGATATCTATTATAACCACTTTTCCTTTGGTAACTTTTATACTATGAGTTAATTTATATGATGAACTAAATTATTTAATGAAATCTGTCCATCGTAACAATTTCGCTAATCAGTTTATAAAAATCCATATAATCCAGTTCATATAATTCATATGAACTGGATTATATGAATTTCATCATCATTGGCTCAACAGCCCAGTGTGGACCAAGCCCGTCTACCTACTGGTAGATTTCGAGACGAGAGTTTTTTTTTTTTTTACGGGGTAGGGTTGTCAGTGCTACACCCAACGCTCTATAACCATATTAGACCGGAACCAATGGCTTAAAGTGGATTCCGAACACTACAAACACCCATAGCACCACCGAACCTCAAACCTGAAACCTGTGATACCGAGCGCTAGCCACTCGGCTATCAGACGCCGCGACATCTATTATAACTAACTATAATTGTTCTATGGTAACTTTTGCACAATGAGTTAATTTATATAATGAATTGAATTATTTTTAATGAAATCTGTTCATTCTAACAATTCCGCTGATCAATTTATTTAAAAAAAAAAAAAGTTCATATGTTTTCTAGTTATCCGAAAAAACCAAAATTCTTCCTTTATTTCGGACTATTAAAATAAATCCGCCCTCACTGTCTTTAGAAACGCACAAATTAAACTGAAAACCTTGTTAATCATAAACCAAGCCTGCCGTCCCAATGGCAGGCTCCAGAGTGCGCGCTGTGGAATTCTCTCGCCAAGAGATTTCATTGAATTGAAATTGCTGAATCCCGGTATCCTAGCCGTCTTATTGGATGCTCAAACAATGGTTGTCGTGCAACCATCAACTACTTCTAATTAGACACTATAAGAGTTCATAATTATATCTCCTAGCAATTGTAATTTGCATGTAAAGTTAGAAGAATACACAGGAATCTTTTTGGTAAAATTACAATTGTCAGGCACTTGTATTATATTTATTGGATTATTGATAATTTTTGATAAATAATTGAGAAAGGCTTTACAAAAACTATTTGGTTTTTTAGAATTATGTTTTTATAAGTAAATTTAAATATATAATTTAATATATCTTAATAATTCTTAATATATCAATTTCCATAATAAAATTTCTTGCAATTGTTATAAGTCAAAAATATGCAATCTTGAGTTTTTGTATTAATATAATTTTTTTTCAAAAAATTTAATGTAACAATTGTACTTGTTTGAGGACATGGGAAAATCTTAAAATATTTAAGAATATAATTATATTATAAAATTAGAAAATATATAATCTTAAAATATTTATTTCTTAATATTCTATTTATTAAATATTTTATAACGAATTTTTATATAAAATAGTAAACAGTAAAGCGTCATTTAGTTTTTTTAAACTGTTGTCCTTCGTCTGTAAGATTCTCCCTTTTGGATGTAATTTTTAAAAGAAATTTTTTTTTAATTTCCAACAATTTATCTTTTTCGAATATTGTTCTTAACAAAACACATAATTTTTATTTTATTTATTTGATTATTTTTGGAATTAAGTATTAACTTTATGTCATTTCCAAATGTCAACTTAGAGAAACAGGTTTCTTTGCGCTGGTATTAATACGCTATGGTTAATACGAATGATCAATCTAATTGCATACAGTTAATATGAAAGTACCATTTTTTTATATAATTTACTAAGTTAATTTCTCTTTATTTTGTTCAACAGGAGAATGAATAACTGGATAATGAATGTAGTGTAAAACTGAAGTAATTTTATTGACAGGTAATTAAAAATATATGAACAGTATACAAATTATAAAATGAAACATTTTTTAAATTCATTATACTATAAACAATATGTATTATAAACAATATTTTTAATTTTTACATCCAAATGTAAGAAAGAATAAATAAATTTTTGGATGAACCTACCTTTGAGCAAGGATCATTAAACTGTCTATGACTAAAAAATGGCGATTGCAAATCCACACAGCAGTATTTAATAGACTACTCCTGTTGATCTCCTTGTTGATCGTGATCTCAAACTCAAATTTCACTGAAAATTGCAGTCTCTTAAAATTAAAAAGAAAATTCGTCAGAAGGAGTGGGATAAAAACTGTTTCATCCTCCGCTTTAGTCGCTTCAATCATATTGCCCAACATCTTCTTTACACGCAGCCGTGCGTTATCACAAGTTTTGGCAGTTCAAAGTTCCGTTATAAAATTATTGGTTTGGTTTGATTTCCTGCTCTACGGTCATCTTGTGCACACTTTAGACTAAACTGATCGGGAAACGAACCACCAACAAACATCCATGCCACTGCCAAATAAAATTATTGGAGATCCGACTTTAAATAATAGGCGATGTGGTGGCAATCCAACCGGATCAAGAAAGTAAAGGTGAGTAATAGATGATCGGTATAAGATTTGTCTTCAGTGACTATGCCTGTTAAAATGACATGTAAAAGACACGACTCAGTGGTAACGTGCACCGCTGGTGAACATTAGGATTCACTTCTATTCATTCTGACCCATAAGTATTTATCTTACAATTATTTCCTCTTTTCAAATTACCTAACTAGATATCCGTTGATTAAATGTCCAGGTGAAATACAGATAGAAACAAACAGGCTACCGAAAATTAAAATATTTTTAATTTTCATTCACGCAATTAAAGCATTCATGAAATGCTTGATGGTCGAATGTCTCGCGCTCGGTAAGTTTTATAAGTTTTGGGTTCGAGTACTGGCGGTGCCATGGATGTTTGTGGTTATTCGGAATCTACTTTAAGCCTTAGGTCCCAATCTAATATGACTATCGAGCGTTGGGTGTACGGCTAATAACCCTATCACTGTAAAAGTCCAAAGCGTCACAGAGCCAAGTCAGGCTTCTACCTACGGGTGCTCCATCACAACAGAAGCTGCCCGCCCCTTCTCTTTCTTCTTCCTTGAGAACACACAGGTTCTTAGACTTGGTCTAGATGTTGCTGTCTCTAAAAATGAAATCGTATTTAACCAAATAAAGATTTTCATTACATTTTAAATTTAGTTTTATCTTTCTTTTTAAAATATGCCACCTACATTTATTAATACACCATTCCAGTATATTAATCAATCACAAAAGACTATGCATATTATAATCTCCTTCACACCTGATTTTTTTTTTATCTTTGTGACTCATAGTTTGTTTCTTAGGCTAGTGAAACTCAAATTATGAAACGAGGACATATTGAAAAGTGAGGTCGACATATTTTCAACAGAAAAATTTATGTATGAACATTTTATAAACAAAAAAAGTTTAATTATTATGGTATTATACTACTTATAACTAATTACATATTAATAATAAGTTTGTAAAGAAATTCTTAAAATTAATTCTAAAAATAATAAAAATTCTCATTCCTTTCAGAATAATTAGTGGGGTTTTTCTTTAATTTGGTTACTATCAAATGTATCAGAGGAAAAGACAATCTTAAAAATGGGTTTCAACAACAATACTTACTTATTTTTATCGTAAAAATATTGTAATTAGGCAATTGATTGATTGCAGCTATTAATATTAGAATTATAATTACTTTAGTTTTTATAATTCGAATATGTTACTATAGTTATTATTTACATTAAATACGTTTCGTGTTTCAAAACTTAATATTTACAAATCGTTAATATAAATTAATCTCAACAAAACTTTTTTTGATATTTCGGATGAAGTCTAGAATCCTGTACTCATGAGGGAGTCGCCAATGTTGCAACCCTGAGTATATCGCCAATTCCTTTAGGGTAACAGTATCTCAGTCACATTAGAGTAACAAAACAGCCTATAGAATAATTGTGACAATTAACCGTAACCGAGACAACCATTTTATTTTCTTTACTTGGTGATTTTTCAATCTGCACAAGGGCCACAAGATTCTAGTCTTTTACCTCTATTCCATGATGAAAATAGTCAAAATGGAGCGAGAAAATTTTATTTTGATAAGATGATACAATTGTTAATATTATTCAAAAGGATTTTAAAAAATAATAAATTATTGATCCTTACTTGTTTTTTAATATGAAGTGTCATCAGTAAAATATTATATTTTAATCATTGACCATTTTCCAAAAGACTGTGCAATACTGCAGCATTATCAACAAGTGGCAATTAATCTTTGTTTATATTGGCGGGTGGATGGCACTGGACATCTTCCTTCAAGGTCTGACAAGTAAACTGATCAAAAGTTTGATGTTTACGTCAGGGATGAGCATGATGAATTAGTGGACTGAAAATTCGTTCATCAAGTTCGAAGAAGAGAGTTTGAATGGCCCGCCCAAATGCCAAACACGGAAGTGTTCGTATGGTGATTGCATTGTTAACAAACATCGACCATCATAAATTCATATGTCGATACTAAGATGCGAAAATTCCCTCGCATTGAGTAAAATAATAATAAAAATTTAAATATTTCATTAATCTCTCTCTTTCTCGCTAATCAAAGGTCATCATTTATAATTATCAATTACCATTAAATTACTAAAATAATAATTCTTCTATCAACCATGAAAAGAAATATAATTTTCAAGTTGATTAAGCATCAAATAGCATTTGTTTCATTGCAAATTGTTTTGGCATTATTTTCATAAATATTAATTGCTATACAAACCTTTATTGTTTTGAACTTTTATATTACGTCAACACTATGTGAATTACATCTTAAGAATTACTATAACAATAATATTCCTTTTATTGTTATTATATTTAAACAATATTTTTAATAGAGACAAAATATCTTTCAACTTTGACGATTATATTCTTCATTTAAATGTTCGCTGATTAAATTAAATTTTAAAGGCATGCAAATTTTTAAAAGCGAAATAGGTATAAAATTATTAAAGAATATATGTATATTTCAACAAAAGAAAGAGGTTATCTATCTTTTGTCTATCAACAAAGGAAAGGTATGTTAATCCATTTTTTTCTAAAAATTATCAAATAATTACGTTATTTAATTTATAATTTCCCAATATGATTATGTTAAGTTTTTCATAAAGTCATTTAATAAATTGTACTTTATAATAAAAAAAATTATATAGAACTTCTACCACCTTTGCGGCCTGATGGCCAATTGGCTCTGGTCTTTGGTACCACAGACTTCAGGTTCGAATCTTAGCAGTGGCATTGATGTTTTCTAGGGGATTTGGAATCCACTTTAAACTGTAGGTCCCCGTCTAATTAGCCCAAACTGATCGAAATGTGACCGTAGAGCGATAAACCACATCTACCCCTTTAGTAAAAGAACTCATTTTCAAAAACTAAATCTTTTCAATTTGGATTATGTAAATTGTAAGGAAAATTTAGTATAATATACGACTGGCAATCAAAAAGTTTCTCGAATTTCGTTGTAACTCTTTATTATCACAATATAGGTGCACATTTACTTAATCGCCTTCAAAACATACAGCTGCTGTCATTGCAGGAGTTGTATGTTTTGCCAAAACAAGGAAAATCTTGTTGTATCTTCCAAAGTTCAGCCGTTGCTTGGCTTTGTTGACTTCTACTGTGTCAAAGGTTACAATGGAGGTCTATTTTTATCTTCGCGAAGAGCCAGAAATACGATGATGTTGAATCCCGTGAGTAGGGAAGGCTGGTGGAAGAGTGGAATGTCCTTTTCTGCTAGCCATGTCTGCGCAACAATCGATGCGTGGGATGAAGCATTGTGGGAATGCAACGCCTTGCATTTGTCGGAAGATTTTCTTTGAATTGCCTCCCTCATCTTTTCAAATATTGCACGTACAAACAGCCGTTAACAGCTTTGTCCAACTGGTACAAATACATTGTGCATCCCACCAGCATTACTTTTGGTTTGGATTTGACATGAAGGGATCTCTCAGATCGAGGAGAGAGCGTTGTGTGCCATTCTGATGAATATATCTTTGTCCCCATTTGATGAATATATCTTTGTGCTTTTTTAAAAAATTTGAACGCAGATACAGCGCCTGTTATGAATTCAGTTAGTTTAAAAATATAGTGGTAGTAAAAGAATTAATTCTATTGTAATAAAGAGTTACAACAAAATTCCATGAACTTTTTTTTATTGCGCCTCGTAACGTTATTTGTGAAGAAACAGAAATAAAAATTCATAAAAAAAGTGAACTATCAATAATTTTTGACGATGGAAGGTCATATGCTTTAAATAAATCGTAAAACCAACAAATAGCATGCAAAACCATTTAAATTCCTTTTGAAAGGTAACAAAGGTGTGTCTATCATACCATAGTACCATACATATAGTTTCAACCATATTCAGCAAGTCATGAGAAATAATCTGGTCGTCACCTTTTCTAGCTGATGTATTGGACGAATTGTTCTCACAATAACAGTTTTGTTTTCTTTTTTTGGGAACATCTCTATAAAAGACCTTATCAGACGAGTTGGTTTCGTTACAGTTACCAATTAAATTGCGAGTTCATCGCTGTGAGCTCATACAATTTTATCGTAATATTGATGAAGAATTTATCACAGAAATATCGTCGCCCCTACAATTCTGTCTAGCATACTTGTATGCTTCTTTGAAACACTTTGATAATCTATCTTATGCATATTGTTAAAAAACTTTCTTCTAATTATTATAGTTTAAAAACTAAAAAACATGCTTTTAGAGTTAATCAATTGTTACTCCGCGTCCGTGGCTTATTTTCAAGTTACACGAGCCCCCTGGGTAATGCAAAATGAGTACGTCTGTGCAGCGCTTGCCTTAAGGCATCCAAGACCAAGTTGTCTATGTGTTTGCCAGCTGCATTAGAAAGAAAAAAAAGAGTTAAACAATCTAAAAAGTTAAAAATAATTGTTTAAATAAGAATAAAATTACTGACGACATTAATTTTCTTGTCAGTAATTTTATTGTCACTGTTCTAAAAGCGTGGGGTGCTCGATATTAATCGTTATAATTTTTCACTAGTTTCATTCCGAAATGCAGTTAGTTTAAAAATGTCATTCCAAGCACCCCTCGCTTTTAGAACAGTGACATTCATTTTCTCGTCAGCCATTTTACTCTTATGTTAAAAATTATTTTTTACTTTGATTGACTCTAAAAGCGTGTTTTTAAACTAAAATTTATCAGTTTGATTAACTCTAAGAGCGTGTTTTTTAATTATAATATTTAAATGAGGTCCTGGAACTATATAGTTCTTACATTAATTTAATTTTGAGTAAAACAAAGGCTAAATGCGAATATGTCGAGCCAGCCATGATTTGAACAGGGAATCTCCTGATCCGTAGTCAGGCGCGTTGTGCCACTGTCCCACGTAGGTACTTTTATTCAACATGGGTTAAATTGCTCTTCATAAATTAAAATGAAATCACTAATCCTGGCGATCCTAATCATGATGAGGTAATAAAGTTATCAAAAATATTTTATTATCGTCGGTCCTTGATAAGTCTACAACGTTTAAATTAAATCTGATCGCTTAAAGTAGGGCAAAAATCGAGCCCAGAGTCAGTTACAAACAAACAAACATACAGGTGAAACTAATAAAAACGTATTTATAAAAAGTAGTTCAGTTTTGTTATGCTGTACTTTTTATAATTATTTATATTTTAAATTGTTTATTAACTTTCATTTGTTGAGAGTTGTTTCATCTCCTTGATATATGAATAGTGTCCCCATTATTAAACAAAATGCTAAAACATCGTCAATTTAGCAAGATGATGTCGTAACTTTAATTATACTGATGAAATACTTGAGCGAAGTTTTACGCGTTACATGAGAACGTGACATAAAGTCTTTACAGATTTACTCCTAGGAAAGGTTTCCCGATTTACTCACAGGATTTTATGCATAGGAATGAAATAATTAAATCTAGTGAGATATATTTTATTATGTTACAGGCTTAATTATGATTATCAAAAAATTTTTAAGAAGTTTTAAAAAATTCAAGATTCCAAGAAAATTAATATTTGTATAATATTGGGAAGAAACAAACATCTGTTATTATACTGATATTGACGTTTCATTGGTACTCGATTCTCAGTAGTAAGACAGTTATGCATTGTGATTATAATCGCTGGAGCTTTCTGGCACCAAAAGTTGTTCATCTTCCATGATTGAAAACTGTAATTAGACGTAAACTTGCCGTTTTTCGAAATAATGCACGGAAATGATATCGAACCTCGAAGTTAATTCTTGCTTGTCAAATTTCCAACCAACCCCTGAATTGCGTTAAAAAATTATTTCATGTTTTACATTAAGATATTTTTAAGCCGTAACTATGGCAACTCTTTGTATACTTACTTTCAGACTTTTTTTTTCCACGATCGAAACATGAAAGCATTAGTAAATAATATTCAGAAATCTTATAATTTCTTTTTCATTTCCAATATTATACAATGTTAAAGAAATAGCATTCTGTACAATTATATAATAACAAAAACATCTGAAATATTCTTTCTTAGCGTAATATCAGAAATATTTATTAGTTTAGGAATAGATACATTGTAGCACATAGTAGATACATAGTTTAGATACATTGTAGTTTAAGGAATAGATAAATTTTTTCCAATAATTATTTATTATTCATTATTAATCTTCGTGGCTATACTAAATTATAGTTTAAAAACCACTAAAAACCACGCTTTTAGAGTTAATCAAACTAAAAAGTAAAAAATAATTGTTAACATAAGAATAAAATTACTGGCGAGAAAATGAATGTCACTGTTCTAAAAAGCGCGGGGTGCTCGGTGTCAATCGTTATAATTTTTCACTCGTTTCATTCCGAAATGAAGAGTTAGTTTAAAAATTTCATACACGCTTTTAGAACTGCGACATTCATTTTCTCGCCAGTAATTTTATTCTTATGTTAACAATTATTTTTTACTTTTTAGTTTGATTAACTCTAAAAGCGTGGTTTTTAGTTTTTTTTAAACTTAATTTATTTTTTACTTTTTAGTTCGATGTGCGTGTTTTTAAATACTATAATATTTAAATGAGGTCCGGGTACGGACTATAGTTCTACAATAATTTAAGACTGGAATTATAGTTCTTACAATAATTTAATTGTGAGTAAAACAAAGGCCAAATGCGAATATGTCGAGCCAGCCAGGATCCGTTGTCAGGCGCGTTATCCGTTGTGCCACTGTCCCACGTAGGTACTTTCATTCTACATGGGTTAAATTGCTCTTCATAAATTAAATAAAATCACTCGTCCTGACGATCCTAATCATGATAAGATAATAAACTTATCAAAATATTTTAGTGTCGTCGATCCTTGATAAGTCTACAACGTTTAAATTAAATCTGATCGCTTAAAATAGGGCAAAATCGAGTCAAAAAGTCCAGTTACAAACAAGCAAACATACTAGTGAAACTAATAAAAGCGTATTAAAAAGAAAATCCATTGTTGAAGGCCTCACTTCTGCCTAGTAATAATGTACAAGAAGGTAAGGATGAATCCACTGAAGGCGTGTGTTGCTGTAACAGCTTCAAGGAATCAGGATACTCGATGACGATTGTAATAACTTACACTGGTGTGCAAAGCTTAAGCAATGACTTTTGCTGCTGTACTTCAGCAGTGAATGTTACTAGAGGTAACATGAAATTCAGAGTACTATGATAACGTTTTGTACTTAAATGGTAAAAAGCCTGTTGATATATAAATTAATAGAACGCATACAGTATGGAATCGAACATAAAAAAGTATCGTCAATATAAATAATAATAGTCTGCCCAAGAAGGAGAACAACAAGCAATGTCCCCAGATTTCTTTAGTAAGTGTGATATAACTTCTATTAATTTCAATAGTTGCTTTGCTTCGTCTCTCTTTATTTAAGACCCTTTTATCCAACAGATGTTTAGGTAAGAATGCCTGTTCCTCAGTCAATGAACATTTGTTTCAATTGTTGGTTGTTCTCCGGCGTATATAGTCGCGCCGCATCTCTTCGAAGTATGTTGTATAAATTAAAATTGTGAAACTGTGCTACCCAATCCATTTCTGATATTTTTCACTTTCTATATGTTCCTCCTCAGCTAAGTCCGAAAATGGTCTTGCGTTATCATCCATACAACCGAAGCCTGCACCAACGACACATAGAAACAGATGCATGTTGGAAAAGGTCGTTTTGCTGTCAGTGTGCTCTCCGATAACAATACCTTCGTCAAAAAGTCTTAGTTCAGTCCGCCCGCTCATAATAACGTGTCCCAAGCAAACACGCCAGGATCACTGTCTCTGTCCCTGAAAATGAAACCGTGTCCCTACATCTCTCTGTATCAATTGGCACTTAGAATGGCTTGTGACATTGAAATGTCTGTATAGAAGACATAACTCCATAGATGGAGATATTTAATCTTTATGTTCCTTACACCGGTATAAACGTTGCCTCCGGTGATCAGCTGTCAAATGGAAGCAGAATTTAGAAAGGGCGGGTGAATAGGCCATATGTATAAAGGAGTTTAGCCACAATAAAGAGCGGAGGTGGAGAATCGGAGTCGAAAACAGAAGAAGTCGAGCAAGGATTCAGAAAGCGGTTTAAAAATCAGACTCTCAACTCTTTTATAAAAATAATTTTTATTTTTCTAAAATTCTTGGAGTTAATGTAAAAATTAAATGTTGAGAAGAAAATTTTGTATCTTTTAATAATACATCACCTGTGATGTTAAAGCAGTCAAACGCTTGTCTCTTGTCCCTGATATTTGCAAACGAATCATCTTTCTACTCAATTGTACTGATCACAATAAGACTTCTACAATTTCACGGCTGTCTGATTAAAATTACATCGTTGCTTAAGTTTTGAAACGCATTTATGTAAAGCGTCTCGTATCAAAAGTCGGCCAGCTTGGTGGGAGTTTTCTGTTTTTCTGCTACAGGACATGAAATTATTTGCTGGACAGTACCAGTAAATGCCCTCCCTCATTATCACTCGTTGGCGCACTATTCATGGCATACATTAGTAGATAAAGAATTGCATTGATAAAATACATCATAAATGTCGCAACAGTCCCATGGTGGGCCAAGGCCGTTAGCCTACTAATAGATTTCGAGACAGGATACGTTTTCTTTTTACGTAATAGGGTTGTCAGCTCTACTCTCTAGTCATATTAGACCAAGACCTACGGCAAAGTGGATTCGAACCACTACAAATATCAATGGCATCGCCGGTACTCGAACCCGAAACCTACGGCACCGAACGCTAAGCACTCGACCATCAGGCCCGATATAAAAATACATACAATAGAGTTTTTGCATAACGTTTTTATCGTCCGATATTTTCTTCCTAGCCCGCGTGCTCATAGGAATAGCTCAGTAGTGCAGTATTACAAATACGCATGCGCAATAGGTACAATGTTTCCTATGAGCATGAGCGCTAGGAAGAAAAAACATCGGACGATAAAAAACGTCAAGCAAAAAACTCTCTAATATCTTATTGAGGATATTAAACTCTCTTTGCTATATTTTTATTAAAGTAAACGTAATCAATTATATAATAATGGATTTGCGTTATTTGAATTACATTTCGCTGCTTATATTCTAATATTAGCTCTTATGTTTACCGCACATTAATTTATGTATATATATTTATATATATATAATATAAAATCTAGCAAAAAAATTTTCCAGCCTGTCCCCCGCCCCTCCAGTGCATATTACTAGTTAGTAACATTATGTCTATACGGCGTTAAAATGCCTGTTGGCCAAGTGGCTAGCGCTCTGTATCATAGGTTTCGGGTTGTAGTCCCGGGCGGTGCCAAGAATGTCTGTAGTGAACCATGGACCTTGAGTCCCGGTCTAATAAGATCGTAGAACGTTGCGGGAGTATTGTTACTCCGCGTCTGTAGCTTATCTTCAAGCTACACGCGCCCCCTGGATAGTGCTAAGTGAGTAACATCGGTGCAGTCCTTGCTTATGGCATAAAAGATCACGGTCTAAATATGTGCCAGCTGCATTAGAAAAAAAAAAAAAATGTCTCAATGCACAATTTGTTTTCAAATGTTTGTTTGTTTTCAATTTTGTTAATTTAATAGTTTAATAAATAAAATTAAAACCGAAGAATTTTCACTGGTTAAATTTATTGCCTTTTGTCCAAAAAAATTTTATTAAGAGATTCTCAATTAAATTAAATAAATAGTTCACAAACATAATTTATATAGCGATTTAATTTGAATTTCTCTTTCCTTCTTATGCTCAGAATACGTTTAACTTACGAATGTTATTTTCACATACAATTTTGTATAGTTCCCAGTGAATTACCATTTTTAACAGGAGAAAAGGAGCAAAAAAAAATTTAAGTACCTTTCTTATTTAAATATTTAAAAGAAGACTGTAAATGAAAGAAAATAATTTTAACTTCATTTTTTTTTTCTTTTCCAAACAAAAGTTTTTGTCACATTTTAAATTACAGAATTCAAATTAGATTCAACAAAAGAACAATTTTTTTTTTTTTTTTTCAAACTTCTCTTTTAGGACGATTCTTTTTCTGGCTGTTCAACAAGATTTTTTTTTTTTTTTTTGAAATCTTACTAATGGCTTTTGTTGGACGAAAAATAATTCTTCTGTAATGATTTTTTCATTTTGCAAAACAAAAATGTCCTTAAGATATTCCCATTTTAGTTATTGTTATTTAATTTTCGATTTAAAGTTTCCTTGTGCTTATAAAACTTTAGATTATAATTAATATTTTGAATCTAAATCATGTAGATGATTAATAATTTGCTGTGATATTTCTTAAAATTTATTTTAAAAGTAATATAAAAAAATTTTAAAGTCAATTCCTACTTTTTTTTTTTCACTATATTGTAGATAAGTCCTTTACAAATAAAAGTTGAAATTTTCCTCTTACATCTGGGTGCTATCCATTAGTACATAGATGTAACTTCAATCTAAAAAAAAACTAAAATTAATTAAATTTAATTAATGAATTAATATTTGAAAAAACTGTATTAACATCAGTGTCATCCACTACAAGTTTAAAAAAATGTATTTGAACTTGAGTGGATGATTAAAAGCATTTTATGAACGATTAAAAATTTGAACAAGATATATATATATAGTGAGTGTGTAAACTAATAGTAGAAATTGAAAAACATCAACTTAACTTTTTACCCTCTTTAAATTGCAGAATTTAATATACAACAAAAATATATAAAGTGCATTTCTTAACATTTTTTTATTTATAATTAGTATTATTTATTCTGTAAAAAACTGGACTCTATCAATATATATTCTATTAATATTAATCTTCCATGCAATAAAATTTGAAAATATAAGAAATTAACTTAATATTTAATTAAAATGGCTAACAATACATAACCTATCTCCGAACCCTAACTGTTCTTCAGAATTTTTAATTACATTTTTTAATAATATCATTTGGTAACACACAATTAATGAGCCATATTGACTTATATGTGTTAATATTCTATTTAAAAGAAATTGGAACAATTTCGACAAAACTGTCTACTACATTGTGTGATAAATAAAAATCTATTTTGGGGTGTTTTTTTTTTTTTTTAATTTTAATTTGACATTTTTATAATTTATAAAATTTAAACTATGAATTCTAAAAATTGCAAAATTCAAAGCAAAGAGGTTAACATCCAAAAGGTTAATGACACTAAATATTATAAAATACGTCCCATAATAAGCAAAATGCTTAAAAATTAAGTGGAAATTAATCTTCTGACATATTTACATAATACTGTTTGAATATTTTGTTAGTATAAAAATAGCATTTCAAAAATAAATTATACACAAAAAAAAAACATAAGTCTATCAATGATTCAACAGATCAAAAATTTGTTTAAATGCAGAATACTTTAATTACACAGACAAAATAAGTAGTGTTTTAAACTTAGATAAATCATTATTTTTATTCTCTTTTTATTTTTATTTTTTCATACATGGTACACTGTGTTTTTAATGCAATCCAATAATTATAAAATTAATAAAAAAAAATTTCATGAAAATATTGAAATTGCTAATTTTAGCTTTATTCAGATTATTGCCATGTTTTTATAATCAAAAGGATTCATATATTTTAAGAAAATTTTGCATTTACATATCCATTAATGAAATAACATTAAGCATGTACTATAAATTTCTTTTCAACTAAATTGTAAATATATAAATAATATATATATATATACACATTTAAAAAGTCATAAAGTAAATTATCAATATATATTTATATTAAATTTTCTACATTACTGACACTCACAAAAAGAAATGAACCAGTAGCATATGTCATGTATTATTTATTTACATCAGGTTTTTTTTTTTTTTTTTTTTTTAAATGAAAACCATCTTGAGTTCTATTAAAGACATATAACAGCAAATAATTCAATTTAGTTAATACATGAATGCCACAGATATTTATAATCTGGAAATAATAACTTGCAAAAAAATTTTTGGACTGTAAATCAATATAACAGCAACTTTTATTAAAATTTATTTCAATTTTTTAATTTGAAAAAAATTTGATTAGAACAGCATTTTATTTATGACAAAGAAATATTTGAATTTCATAACTATTTGAAATTATCAATTTTATTTTTGCAATGTAAAATTGAAATTTCTATTTTTGAAGATTAAATATTCAGTACTTTTATTGATAAATCACAGTTTAAATGTAATAATACTTTATTAGAAAAATTATTATTTTTCTAATTGCATCCAAACTAAATATAATTACAGTTGTAATATACAACATTTTTTTTTTTCAGTAGCTTCTTATACTTTAATATGTATTAAGCAGACATATTTTTAATTGTGGCCTTAGTTATGGCAAAATTCCCCTACAAAAAGTATCATATAATTGTACTTTTTATATAAAAGCAATTATTCATCAAATTCGGTTTATAGTAAAATCTCTCATAAAAAGGAACTTATTTCAATTTTTTTTTCAAATAATAAAATAATAAATATAAATTAATATTTAAATAATGAGATGAAAGCAACAAATAATCTTACAAAGCTAAACTAGTTTTCAAAATAACACCATGTTCTGATTATAGGAAGATTTTTTTATTAATAAATAAATTTATACAATTTTTAAGACATTGGTTTTGTTGCAAAATAAGCATTTTTAAACAAATATATTGTGACCATTTTTTTATTTATTTTAAAAAATAAAATGTTCATTTAAAACTTGCATTATTTTTTAAATAATGTCACATTGACAGAAATGAACAATGAAATACTATTACAGAAATAATGCATTAAGCATTTTTTTCAAGATAGAATAAAGAAAATCAGAAGAGTTTATCTCTCTCTCTATATATATATATATATATATTACTGTAGAATAAAAATAATATTGCTGCATTCAGCATATTATATTATAATCAATATAAATAATACTATATAAATGAAAGAAAAATTCCACTTTTTTTTTTTTTTTTCAAGTTCACTGTCTTATTTAAACACTCCATTGCCAGAACATAAGAATAATCTAAAAGTAATTTTCAAAAACATCTCTAATCTGTGAACCATTTTAACATATTTGCATTAAATTATGGATAGAAACATATAATGAAAATCATATTTTCATTAGTGAAGAAAATAATGTGACTTTATCGAAATGTATAAATAAATAAATATTTAAAAAGAAAAGTGTTTCAGTACTTCTCAAAGCTCTGTTGATCATATTTAGAAAAATACATTACTTTTCCGCAAAATTTAATAATCCATGTTCATTTAATTTATTATTGTATTATACCAATTTAGTAAACAACTTTTCCCAATCAATATATTTTCATTAAGTTTCTCAAAAATTAACTATTATAATAGAAATTATATAATTTGAATTTAATTAAATTGTTTTGGAATATCCAAACACAAAACTGAAACAAAAGAGCAGCAATGTCTCAAAATATCTGTACACTATTTACTATACACCTAAATTAAATAATTTTAATTACTAATTTTTAGTGATTCATCAGATCATTTAGAGAAAATAAAAATTAAAATAAGGACACAATTACATTTAATAAGCACATTACAATTCAGCTATAACATTTATATAATTATATACAAAAACTACATTATGTTGTGAAATATATCACACCAATATTCAGAGAGTTATTTTTTCTCCTGGATAACAGAAAAATAAAATAAGAAATAAATTAAAAGTTCACAAAAAAAGTACACCGGATTCAACATATATTTATAGTCATGGCTTTCTTCTGTACAAATTGTCATTTGTCATGTTTTTTTACACAAATCCCCATGCTTCTAGAGATTTGACTTCAAAATCCTCCTCAGAACAAAGTGGTTCATTTGCAAAAGTCTGGCAAGCGTTGGTACGCCCATGAAATAAATCATCATCAAGCCACAAACCAAAGTGGCCCCTATAAGAAAAAAAAATTAAATCTGAATACAAATGTTTTTATTCAATATCATCACAGCAAAATTCCAAAAATCAGTACATGCATGATAAAAATTGTATCATATATGAGAAGACTGACACATTTTTCTTTCATTTTCCACTTTTCAGTCACCCTAGTCCCTTTAATTAAATATAATAACATATATAATGAATAAAAATATATATTAAATATTATATATACATATATAAACAATTGCTAAAGCATAGTATCTTATATATAAGTTAGGTCAACCAGATTGACCAATCAGTGTAACCGATTATATATATAAGTAAATATTTTTTTTAGTTATGGTATCTTTTTTTTTCCCCCTCTCCAATTTCCTACAGTGGTTGTAAGTGCTTAGCAAACTTTTTTGTTTTAATTTTTTTTTAAATTATCACTTTTTAATTTTATAAAGGTTATCTTCAGTTTTAAAATGTTTCTATTATTTCTAAGATTCTAGATTCAAAATAAGGATCAAATACTTTAAAATGTTATTGAAATTGGTAAAAAATTATTTTAAATGAATAAAAAAAATATGTTTAAGGTTGTTGTTGCAATCAAATTTCTTTAAAATTCCAAAGAAAATTGTTATTGTTTAATAATTATAAAATTACAATAAAATCATTTTAAAATATTTAAAAACTGCATTATTATCACCACTCTTCAAATATTTTCCAATAAAAAATATTTCTTCTAACTTAATAAAGGGAAAAAATGTGGAATGCAGTGCAAAAGTTGATTTTGTAATATATATTTTTTTTGCTATTATTCTGACATTGCTTTAACAAATTGTATATAAAAATATTTCAAAATGTGGGATTTTTCTTTTTCTTCAAAAAAAAAAAAATTCCTAATCCTGCAATAGAATGTCGTAATGTTAAATATTGGAGCCTATCACAATCTACAGAAAATAAAATATAAGAAATGTACTAATTTTAATCTGACTTCAAGTTCAGTACTCAGAGCTGTTTAATTAAAGCAACTTAAACTGATATACACAAATTTTGTATAATAAATACAATAAATTGATATAAGTGGTACTTAGATATATGCCTTTAATGCAATCTAGATCCTTATACAAGAAAAATTTTTACTATCAGAAATAAAAGAAAAAAATTATTTATCTGTTTCCATTTAAATAATCCTATTGTTATGGGCATATTCCATATTGATAAAGTTGAATAAAATAATTTAAACCCAGCTCCGTACTAAAATACATGAATACAGCTCGATAATATATATAAATGAAAATTTACTAAATTAAATTTTTTCCCCTTACTTGAACCTGGTTAAGGATTTCATGTTTATTAAAAATTTGTCTAAAGAACTTTGCTTCTGGTTTCTCCTCACAATGTTTGAAAATGTCACATTGTCTGGTCTTTCCAGACAATGTTATTATGTTTGTTTACAGTTTGTTAAGGTGGTATTTCTGAGCAAAATTTTAGACATCCAATTATTTGTAAAGATTTTGAACACACACCGGCAATATTCCAAACAATATTTTTGTTCCCATCAACGAGAAATATATCAATTTGAAATTATTCCAAAGTGGACATATTAAATTAATTAAACTTAAATAAGTTTAATTTTTACAAATAAATGATGATTTCTTGTTAATTAATGATAAGAAAAAAAGAGATATAGAAAATAGCTTTTTAAATTCAAACTAAAAATTTACAGTGAAAAGCCCATATTTTTAGGACAAAATTTTGTCCCACCATAATGCAGTACTAATGGTTTACATAATTATTAAAATACAGATCTGATATTATAATCTGTATCGCATTATAAGTGTGCATATTCAAAATTAAATTCCATTAAAAAGTATTTATAAATAAAGTACTAATGAGTAATTCTGTGAAAGCTAGAGAATACAAAAATGTATAAGATGAAAAAATGAAAGTCATCAAAATGTAATCATTTTTAAAATGGGAAGAAATGATTATTTTCATGTAATGGTCTCTAATTGTACTTATATGTGTAAAAGTATACATATGCACACAGCTATTGCACATAAAAAGTAAAATCTCAATAATTTTATTGCTAAAATTAATTTTGCTAAATTTTATATTATATATTAAAGTTATTTATGAAAAATTTATTTTAATTGATATAGAATTTTTAATCAAACAGATATTATATTTTTTAATAAACAAAATTTAATAAAATATGTAAACCTACTTACTCTGATGAACCTACAAAGAAACTGTTTACATTTCCTTTGATAAAATAATCATTTTCCCCAGACCAATGAAAAACCTATAAAAAAAAATTGTTTTATTAATCACTACATGTTTAGGATACAAGAATTATTATTATCTTTCTTTTTTTTTTTTTTTTTTCAAAATCAAAACTTATTTAATAATCTGCAGGGAAAATTTTTTAAAGAATTGCATTAAATTTGTAAAAATATATGTATTACCTTAAATTCTGGCTGGAAAGTAAAGAGAAAAGATTCTCCTGTCCCATAAAAATGATCACTCATTCTAAGAGTTGAAGATAAATAAGCACCAAAAATCTATAAAGATAATAATAAATAAAATAAAAATAATAAATTTTCCAAAAAAAATATAAAAATTAATACTTTATAATATAAACTTTTTTTTTAATTATTTTAATAAATCATTTTTATATAATATTGCAATTTTCCATGAATAATCAAAATATAAAAATAATATATTTTCGTTAATTTCTTTATAATTTGTAAACAAATTCTTGTATATTTCTTTTAAAAATAAATAAATCTTTCAAAAACTGCATTATATATTATATCATATCTTCTCAAACAAGGCATTACCATTATATTTGTCAATACATGCTACATTTATTAAAAATGAATTAGCAGGAAGGCATGCTTTAGGTAATCCTTATATAAAAATTACAACTTTTTTTTTTTTTTTTTCCAGATGCTTGCTATATGTACTCAATATGTATCAGGAATAAATCCCACATTACATCTTTTATTTTACAAAAGGATTTTACTAAATATAATTCAAAATTTAAACTTAAATTTATTTTAAATAGTCCAGCACACAAAGACTTTTATACGCAAAAAGTTTTTAAAAAATAAAGCTTTTACTAAAAATATAATAATAATAATAATTTAGCAAGTAATTTCATTGAAGAATTTTTTAAAAAGAAACCATTTTATTGTTAAAAATTCAAAGTAAATTAATATAAAAATTGTTATTAAATAACATCTATCTGTGAATATTATAAACATTATAAAATTTTCAATGATGATACAATTACAATAAATTTCAAGTAATTAAAGAAAAATTATCTACAACTTACTGCATCATTTCTATTCACAATGACAATAAGCACAGGACAATCATATTTGGCCATAGAGCGATACATAGTTTTGAGACTAAATCCGTGCATGTATGAGCCATAAATAAGTTCCCAAGGATTCATAGCTCTAGCAGGCAAATGTTTGTTTATCTATAAGAAGTATTTTGTAATTGAATATAAAAAAAAATACTAGCTTAACATTGAAATATATTTTTATATGTGAGATTATTTAAAATGAAATTATAAATCAATAATAAACAAAATGAAGTTATAAACAATGATTAACTTACAAAAAAATACTAATATTCAAAACATTAAAATTTATTAAAATAAACATGTTGAAATGTACACTAACCTCTAATAGTTGTTCGTCATCTAAAATTTTAGAAGGTGTAAGTAGTTCAGGAGGATGAGCAGTTTCGGCTTTAGCCCCCAAATAATCCAAAAACTGAAAAGAATCCAGAAATAGTAAATAAAAAATATTATATTAGTAAAATATACTGATTTCCAAAGATTAAGAAAAATTAGAAGCATTCAGATTAAATGGTCAAAAATAAATAAATTCTTATATAAATTATACAGTATACATAAAAACTAAAATGTGACATCAAAATATCAGAGATTATTTGGTAGTCATAACAAGGATATTGGTTTTTAAAATGACATGTTTCAGTCAAACATTGGCTTTAAAAATGTCTGCAGAGTGAAATTTTAAGATAGCCATGTTTTAAATAAGAGCATTGGATATTATTCATTTGAAGAATTATAATGGTGAGGCCATTAGGCATATAGCAGTGAATGAATCACGTGTAGAATGATGATTGAATGTGAACTCTTCAGAATTCACAGATTACAGAATGTCTTTCTAAGAAAAGAATGGGCTTCAATCAGATAAAAGCACAGTCAAGAAAAACTAAAGATACAAATGCTGCAGATGACCACTAATTGCAAGGAGACAGGAATTGCTGCATCAATTCATCTCAGATTTTTTCTTGTAGTAGCCATTGAAAGGCTAGTATTCAAATCAACTATATTCAAGACTTTGAGCGCTGTATTCAGTATTTGTATGTAATCCTCAATCCATGCAATTAAAATGGTTTAATGTAGCAGTCTTTACTTGTGAGTACAGATTTTTATTTGCAAAATGCTTTGCTATTTTGCTTTTCTTTTATGGAGTAAGGTTGTCAGCACTATGCCCAATGCTCTACAGCCATATTAGACTGGGACCTACAGTTTAAAATGCATTCCGAACCACTACAAACATCCATATCGCCAGGACTCGAATCCAAAACCTGTGGCACCGAGTGCTAGAACACTAGTCAGACTATATTTATTGTTCACAATAAAACATATCTAAATATTTTCATACCTCCCAATCTTCTGGACTAGAAGTACTCGACATTTCCGTAACATCTTTTGACTTTCTTCTCCATGGAAAAGCCCAACTAGCTCTGCGGTTATTAGGAAGACACTTTTCTTCTGGTTCTTCCTGACTTTCTGGTTCAATGGGTAAGAAACCTAGAGCTTCCATGTCAATTTTATCAATATCACCATATTTGTCAGGACACCAACGTAAGAAGAAGAAGTATAAGTTGTCAACACTAGAAAATAAAATTTTTTGTTTCTTTAAAATGCAATTTTTAAATGGCATAATAATACTATTTATTAAATTTAATACATATTTTTGTCAAATATGAATACAAAATACAAAAAAAAAATTGTTTAATTAAATATTCAAAACTTTTTAGTTTGTATTAGAATTTTACATGTGACAATGAATATTTTTATTGCAGCTTGTTAAATATTTTTTTACAATGCTCTGTACTAAAAATATATTTAATACCAAAAATAAATTACATGCAGAAAATTATAGTGAAGAAAATTCAGTTTAAGATTTTTATTTTAAATTTTTTTTTTTATTTAATTGAAACAGGTTTTGAATTGATCAAATTTGAGACAAACAGCATAAATAAATGATTTCACAGAAAAAAAATTGTTTCATTATTTTAAAAATTTAGATGAACAGAATTACATACAATTACGCAAAAGTATCTTTTATGACATACTAACACATTACAAATTTTCAAAGAAAAACAGAAGAGTATACAAAACAATTATGCAACTTTTGTAGAAATTTAGTAAATAGTATTTATAATTCAAGTATTTGCCTTTTATATCTTTAACGACAAATTACGCAGATGACACTTTCAAGAAATCAGAAAAATAATATATTTCCCAAACTACCATGAAAATATTGAATAAATATAAATAAAAATATACATATTTATATATATATATATATATATATATATATATATATATATATATTATATATATACATTTATTATATATATATAATAATAATAAATCATGCAAATATTGCTCCTTTAAAAAGATTACTGGTTAGTAATATATTTTAACTATTAAAAGTATTCAATATTATACTTCCTAAATAAAATGCAAACACAGATTAAATTTTTCACACAGACACTTATCTTCAAAATATTTAATACTCTTATTTAAATTTAACAATTTAAGTGCAATAATTTACTGTAAAAATTATAACAAGTTAATCATCACATAATTATTTTATTAAAAATTTAAAAAATCAAATATACCTCACCTGTCTTTAGGAATGCTAAACCAGTATTCTGGTTTCATTTTATGGCCAAAATGAATCACAGAAGTATGAGTTTGAGAGGATTTAATTGGCTGGCCCATTCGTAAGCATAAGTAGAGAGGTGTGTCACAGAATGATTTAGCTGGGCGGGGTATCAGTTCTGAAAAGTATTGGGAAAATAAAAAATAAGAAATACATATAGTTTTAAGCATATATAAAAATTCTTCTTGAAATGCTAATGATAATTTTTAAACTGTAACTAAAAATAGAAATACAAACCCATATCTTCATCCAAAATATCCAATTATGACATTTTGAGGGCATGTAAATTATAAAAATATTTTTTTTTAACAGTGATTAAATAAGAAATACATATATATTATTTGAAACTATTACATCACAAATTAATAACAAAAATTCTAAAATGAAGAATATATGCATTTCATTTTTTCAATGATTTATTTACTTTAAAATCTCTAAAATATGTTTATACTTAGAACATATGAAACATCCAACTTTAAAATGAGAAAGTATATTAAAAAACCTTTTCATGAGAAATTAAATTCCAAAATACTATTAAATTGATTATAAAATATGTACCACATAAATTAAATAAGGCTGACTAATTTTTAAAATATATTAATAAATTAATAATTATATTTAAATACATGCAATTTCTTTGAAATAAAAAAAAAGCAAAAATTATACTTTATATATTAAAAAAATTATTATGTGGAAAATGTATATCCTTACAATTTAAAAATATTTTGCACCATTACTTTTTTTCTATCAGAAAAATAATCTTAAATTATAAGTTGGAATCACAAAGATTTTAAAATGAAACATTACATATGATTAAAAATGTATCAGCTTTTTCAAACTTTTATAAAAAAACTGATGATTTATATTTACAATAAAAAAAAATTAGACAAATAAGCTATCAAATAATACTTACTGTCTAAAAGGAGCAAAAAGTTCTGGTTTTTCATCTACCATATTTACATAGATAGCATTCCCTGACTTGGGTTTATCATCTGATGCAGGACTTTTTACTGAAGAATTTTTGTGTTTAAAATCTGGCAATGAGCTAAAGACAGGCAAAGACATACGACGAGAACCATGCTGAGTTGAAAATAACCCATCAGTGAGAGAAAGTTTCTTGAGACCTTTATGTAGCTTATGTTTTGTTTTCTCAAAATTAGATTTTTTCTTTGGAGACCCAGATTCAGGAGCTAAAATGGTGGTGTCATCATCCGACATGGAAGCTTTTCTTGAAGGATAACCATCCTCAGAATCAAATGAGGAAGAGTTAGACAGAACAGCTTTGACAGTACAATGTTTAGGTCCATCTCCATCAGAATTAGACGCTGGATCAGGAGGTAGAGTAGTTGTATCATCATTTGGTGGAGATGGGGGTTTACTTGAATCAGTTTCATTTTCTTCTTCATCAGCATCCGCGTCTTCACAAATTTTTGATAAATTTTCTTGAAATGAATTGCTGAAGGGCATGCCTAATTCACCGCGTTTATTTCCCACTTCTGCTGCACTATATCGACGAATGGATGGCTTAGTTTTATCAACTTTATTGAGCTTCTCAATATTTGATTTACTCTTTTTCATGTTCAAATTCTTTGAATGATATACATCTACATTTGAATCACTAACACTGAAATTTAAACAAAAAAAAATATTTATGAAAGCTAATAATTTTTTAAAAATAACATAGACATAATGATTAGTATTTTTATATTTACTATAAATAATTATAATAATTTAAATTTTAAAATATTTATAACATTTACAGATAAATATCATATATATCTTGATAAAAATTTATGAAATAAATTTAGTGTATTAAAGCATTAATAAATAAAATTTTAAAAAATTATACTAAAATAATATGATACAGAAATGCAATAAAATTATGATGTTAAAAAAAGTTAATGAATCACATTAAAAAATATTGGGATAGTTTAGATAATAAAACTCCACTTAGTTAAATCTCACGAACAGAATTAACAAAAAAATTCATCTCCTTACTACTAAATTGAGTTTTTTAAGAATACTTTCCAATATAGAAATCATTTATATTTGAAATCTTGTTTTAAAAAAAATGCAGTAATTTTATACTAAATTCGAAAAAATTTTAAAAATTGAAATACAATAACTTTTTATTTTCTATGCATATAAAGTCATACATTAAATAAATAAGTAGCAAAAAATTGGAAAGAATAAAACTTTAAAATACAAATATAAATATTGTGTGTGTGTTGCATGATAAAAAAAAAAAAAAAAAAAACCTGAAGCTTTGAAGAAAATTGATTTCCATTTAAGAATAAAAATTTAGTTTCTTTTCACAAAAAGATACTATTTAAAAACTCACTTTGGATCTTTTATTTTCATACGAAAGATATCAGTATATAAAGCTGCTCTCACAATGCAATTCATGGGGGCTTCAACACCATATTTTTCCATGCCATATTCAATCACCAACGGATCAGAAACATTAGGATCAAAGATTATATGGTTAGTTGTAACTATCAATATGCCACTAACCACACCTGTAAAGAGAATATTCAGTTATGTGAAAACTTGTTATAAAATCTTCTAAAAATAATTAGTTAACTAAAACAAAATTATGCACACTTTTTAATTAATAATAAATATTTCATGTAGGTTTAAATATAATAATAATAACTGGAAAAAAAATAAATGAAGCTATTTAATTCAAAATTTTACCTTATATATATATATATATATATATATATTAACTAAAATTGTACATAATATTTTAGTCTATATCAGTACATAAATTCATCAAAAGTTTTGATTTTAAATTAAATGTGTTCCATACAGATATTTCTGCATTAGAAATAATAATTTTAAACTGTGCAATTTTCATGAATCAATTACTTTTTCATAATTAAAAATAGTTTACATTCATAATTAATAATTTACAATTTCATATATTTTTAAAATCATAACTAATAATTTTAAACTAATTATATGTATTAAAATTTATCTAATATTAAATACAATTGCATGACAATTGAACATATAAATATTTCCATATGAATACATTTGTAAATAAATATTATGGAAATGGAGCAAACCTCTCCATCTGTAACATATTTGGAATTAACTCTAAGAGATTCTTTAGTTCCATCAGCAACTTTTTCCTTTAAGGATAATTCTGAAAAAGATACAGCAGCTGGTGTATATTTTTCTGAGCTTTCTGGAATATTCTCTGTTTTTTCTGAAGATGACTCAGGGACACGTTCAACATGGCCAGGTTTAGGACTGCTTTGTTCAGATGAACTTGAGGAACCTGACACCTTTAAATAAAAGAAATGACAAAATTAAAACAATTTTAAAAAGCAAAAATAATAATACTTTATTGAATTAAACCAAAAAATGCCAATTACTTAATTTTATTTATCTAAAAATTTTGTACTAACAAAATTTATATGGAAATTTTTCATTTTCTAGATAAAACATCCTGCTAAATGGCAGGAGGATGGTCACTGCATCATAACAATGCTCCCTCCACACATCGAATGTTGTGCAGACATGGCTCATAGAAAAGAACATTTCACTCCTTTACTAGTTTCCCTATTCACAGGGCACTCCATAGATTTCCTATTTCTTCTGAAAGATCAAATGGGCCTCAAAGGTAATTATTTTGACACTGTAGAAGACAACAAAACCTGCGCAATGGCTGAACTTTGGAAGATACAACGGGCTTTTCATTGTTGTTTCCAACAATGGCAAGAGAAGGTGGTGTAAGTGTGTGTGTCCTGAAGGAGCTTACTTTGAAGGGGGTTAAGTAAATGTATACCTATATTATGGTAATAAAGAGTTACAACAAAATTCAGGAGAATTTTTTACTGCCCTCTGTGTACGTGACTTATATACAAATCATTTTCATTAGCTTGGAAAATCAAGTTATAACTACAAAAATTTATTTACATATTCAAAATTAACTACAGATAAGTCTAAGCACTGATTATGTTTAATATCAAACCAAATTAAAATTAACAACATTTTTAAGAATTTATTTAAATGGCTTCCTATCAGCTGATACATCTATTACAAACAAGCAAACTTAATAATTCACTAAAAATTAAAAATTACATCAATAAGAAGAATTTCTAATTAAAAAAATAACATTAATAATAAGGGAAATAGAAATCCTTATTTTAAATAATAAATCAACACTAAATTTTTTTTTTTTTTTAATTGATTAGATCCATTTAAAAAATAGAAATTCTTAAATAAAATTTTATGTAATTTCTACATTCAATTTAATTATTAATAATATCTTTTTCAAAGGCAGGATATTCAAAAGAATTAATATTAGAACATTTCAATAACATTAGAACAATTAATATTAGAAAAACTCATGGAAACCCAGCAAAACTAAAATCATACTACATTTTATTATCTATAGTGAAAAACATATATATATTGTAAAGAACTTGATATACTTTAACAACAAACTTTTTTTTTGTGTGTATAATAGCTTATAATTATAGGGAGCTTAAGTTATATCAAGATTATAGCTGTAACTAAATTCTGAAAACTTTAAGAATCTATTACTTAACTATGGGTACTTTTTTTTTTCCTGTGGATTTTTATCAAACAAATTTTAACAGTTGCAAATTTTTAGAGATTATATTTTATTTTAATAAGCTTTTAACTGAAAAGATGACCAATAATAAATGCTTTCAGATTTACTAAAGATGGTCTTTAATAAATTCTCAATAAATAAATAATACATTATAAGCATAATTCTGTGAAAAATATTTATATTTATTAATATTTATTTAATTGTTTATTGATATTTGAATAAAAAAATAATTGAAAATTTAACTTACAATGGCTGCAGCACTTTGTTTTAAAATATCTTCTAAAGCTTGAAGGCTATTCTTTTCTGGGATATAAATTGTCTAAAATAATAAAAAGAAATTTTTTACATATACATATAATAAAAATTACAAAATGAAGTATTAAGAGACAGTAAAATTTGCAAAATTAATTTTTAGTTTGAAGCTTACAGGTCAATTAAGTTAAATTTCAGTTACCATTATTATAATTAATAAAAAAATATGAACTGAAGAAATGCACCTGTCCAGGAAAAACAACTCTTGAATTTAATTTGTTCAACACTGTGAGCTCAGAAGGTGTGATGTTATACCGGATAGCAATGCCTTCCAGAGTATCTGATGGTTGGACCTATAACAATAAATTTAAATCCAATAACACATTATGAAAGTTGGTGTTATGTAACTACAAAAAACGTGTAAGAACATTAATAAATTAATAGTTTGGTAATATTTTTACACACTTACCTGATAAGCAACTGTTTGTTTCGGTTGAGGACGAAATGAGCCTCTTCTTTCTGAACAACAACAAAAAAACATTTTATTTCATTTTGATTTCGATAAACATAAGAAAAGAAATAGGATGTAAACTTTATTTAAAAATAATCACAATTGTAAGAACAAACAATACAATATTCTTTAATGTTAAAATTTGAAATTATGTTTAAAATTCCTTTCTTGTTTTAATTTCATTTGTCTCCGATAATTGCAAAATTTTAATTTCTAGTATAAAAACAACTAATTTTTGAACTTCAATTTCAATTTTAAATTTGGATCAACTTTTAAACTATACAAATTTTACAATACATTTTTTTTTGTGTGTGTGTGTGCAAAAAAAGCAACAAAAAAATAACAACTGTGTAAATGTCCAGAATATTCAGTTCAATTTATTTTAATATAATCTTATTAGCAACAATTTAAAATTAATTATTCTAATAATCTATGCAATTGCAAACTTAAAATAACTCAATTATTTATTTATTTTCTAATTTATCATGAATATTTTACAACTTATGCATCTCTATAAATAATAAGCCTCTCTCAAATCAATGAAATGTACTTGTATTAAATAACACAAATCGGTACTAAGATTTACTACTATAAAACTAATACAAAGGTTTAAGAAATTGCTAATTAGACTAATAGTACATAATATATACAGCATACATCTCAGAAAATGTTAGGTGTAAGTTTTTCATATTACTGTATTCTTAGGTGTACTGTTGAAAATAAGGTTTTTAGTATAAATAGATTTTTTTAAAAAAGATCAAATCATATGCATGTCTGGCATTAATTTATTTTATAATAATTAATTTCAAATTATGTGTATTATATGTGTTCTAGAAAATTACAATTTTTAGTTGATTTCGAGTTAAAATAAATGGAAAGTTATTGAAATTAATCTATTAAATTAATCTAACTATCTATGCATATATAATAAATATAATTGAAATAATTAACCTCTCCCTCCCTCAAATCTAATGTAAAACAATAAGTATAAAAATATCATAATTTCACAAGAATAAAAGGTAATTTTGTTGGGACAGTGAATTACAATATAATACTAATACCAGATGTGGTAGTTAATAAATCTTTTTTGTTAAGAAACAGTGCAGGAAACAAGCTATCCTTAATAGTTTCCTCTGTTTTGTCACTTTTTTGCTATGGTAGTATATTTTCAAAATGTAATTAAAATTTAAATGATTTCTAATTTAGTATCTTATTTATTTTGTCTGGTTAGCATGTTCAGTTTTGAGCCAAATAAAGAGAATTTGCAGCATGTACTGCTTTTCTAGCTGAATCAAACACAAGTAATACTTGTAGAAATTTAACTTACAATAACAGTGTCTCAAGGCACAGTCGGTTTAAACAATTCAAAAGTGGTGATTTCGACTTGAAAGAAAGAACACTCACGTCAACTAAAATGGCCACAAACTTCTAAAAGCAGGTGAAACAGAACAAAATTCCTACGAACAACAAATGATCAATTTGAACCATGCAGGAAAAGCAACCGAAATGAGTTACAGGACTCAGAAAAGTGATTTTGCAATACAAGGCCTCATCAAACACAGCGAAAGAGACAATCAGACACCATTTTTGCACTTGTCTGGGAACTCTTACCCAATGGCTATACTCACAAGTCTTGGACCCTCGACTACCACTTATTTTTATTAATGTCTCATACACTCACCGTTAACTTACTTCAATAATTACGAAGATATCAAAAAATGGCTCAGGAGTGCCTCAAAAGAAATACATTTTTATGTGAGAGAGTCCACAAATTGCCGGAGAGATGGAGAAAATATGTGACTAGTGCTGGTGCATACTTTGATAAATCATTTTTTACCTTTCCTCTAAATTCTAACATATTTTTTTAAAGAAGAAAGAATTATTAGCCCCACATCTGATAAAAGACACACAAAAATAATTTCATGTCATCCTAAAACATTGCACATAATTTGTTAAAAATTTACCTGAGAGCATTTTGCGTATGTATTCTTCTTCCAATTCAGAAATTGGTTCAGAGTCTCGGCGTTCGGAAAGTGCAAGTGAGGGACGTCGGCCATCAGATATGTCTTTTAACAGTGAATGAAAATCTGAAGCTTCATCCGACACTTCTTTTTGTTTAACAGCCTCACTCTCAGTTGTTTCAGTTTCACTGATTTAATATACAGAAAAATCACAATAAGACATAGATAAATAATGATAACAATATTAAGATTTAATTAATAATTTAATATATTCTCACTACTTCTGAATCAAATACAAAACACATCTCTTTTTACACCACAGATATGCTTCTAAAAATTATAAATTAAAAGAATTTTAGATTGATCACATAAATAATATGCATAATTATGTAAAAAACAAATAATTTTGATTTTCAGTTAAAAATACATAATAACAGCACATAGAACTGCCACAAAAATTTAATGGTTTGTAATGAAAAAGCATGTTCTGTGTAATTAATTTTTCTTTCTCATTAACATAACAAATTCAGATTTTTATTTCATATAAAGTTGAATAAAATTATTAAAAAAATACATAAATATTATATCCACTTAAAGAGATATAATTTTTAAAAAAAAATTACTTTTTTTTTAATTCTACAAAAATAAACAATTAAAATGCAATAATCAATTAAAAAAAAGAATACTTAATACATATATAATACAATAAATTTCAAATCTATAACAAGTTTTTAAGAATAGTATTTTTTATAAACTCTACTTAGATAATTTAGTAATTTTCAATAACTTATATAATTTTAACTTTTATATGTCTTGGAATTATTTTATTTATGCAATCATCTATGAGGACAGTTAAAAATTTATGTATATATAGATAAATAAATATTGTTTTTCGAGGTAATTAACAAATTATAAAATTTACAGTTGTATTATCTACATTGTTCTCATCACATCCAAGCAATTTTATATAAACAAATATTCATCACCAATTTATTATTAACAAGTTAAAAGGTTACTTTTAAAAATATGCTTACATTTAAATAAATATGATGCAAACTAAAAAAAAATATAATTAAAAATATTACACATATTTGCAGATTTTTAGTTATATAAAAAGAATCTTGCAATAGTAGAATAAAATTCTTATTTAGCAGAAACTTTGAAACTAATGGTTTTAATAATCTGCTAACTGAAATTTTATTAATTTATAGATAAAATAAGTATTAATATATTGGCTAAAATCTATTCTTGTATGATTTAAATCCTACTTCATTTTGATAATGTTTTATGCTTAAAAAAACATATGAATAAAACCTCACTATTTCCTTAAATATTCAATGGTATGCTTTTAGTACAGAAAATAAAAGATAAATAGATTTTATTTAGTATTATAGTTCACTGTAAACTTAATATGAACTAAAAAATTAAATTTTTCATTCTTATATTTCACAAGCAATATTTTGAATAAATAATTCAATATTTCCTAAAAAAAATATATATATGTTAATTTTCTAGAATTAATTTGGACTTAATATAATTTTTTTTCAACAAGCAAGCAAAAGAAAGAATAATAAATTGTATTATGAACAAGAGAAGAATCAAAATAGGAAAATTTAGCATAAGAATACAATATAATCCAATATAGTATAGTTCAAATTACTCTTTCAGGATTCAGAGATAACAAATGTGAAATTTTTTGCATAAAAATAAAAGAGTGTCAATTTTTTTGTGCCCATTAATTTTCACATTAATCCATAACCGATGATGAGAAAGAAACAAAAAAAAAAAAATTACTCTTCATTTTGCTGATAATCATCCATGACAACACAGACTCTAAAAGATGCGACTCCGTGACAGTACAGAGAAAGCAAATAACGGTAAAATGTGAAGAAAACACATTCTACAGCTACTGTGAGTATCCATAACCATGTCTTCTGTTGTTCTACCCTGAGAGGTAATAAATCGCAGCACTAGGAGCCACCCGAGCGAATCCAACAATAGGCATTCCATTCTTCCGATGATATTTTTGATGTTATTCCATCCAGGTATTATACTTAATTCGAAACTATAGTCCAAATTTAATCTAAATTGAATGATCTAACGTAACCTTACTTCAATGCATTCGATAAAATCTAAAACGTGGGGTTTTTTTCTTTTCTTAATAGATAAATAAAAATCTATTTCTTTCTACAATAAAAATTTTATTAGAGTCCCCTCAGCTGTTACGAAGTTGACTCATGAGAACTTAAATCAAATTTCGGTTTAAGTTTATATCGACATTTAGAATCGCCAGAGTTTGATTGAGAGAATAGAGAAAAGGAATATGTACCTGATTTAAAGAGTATTCTAAATAAATATTGTACTGAAGTATTCTTCAATATTTTCCGCCCACCTTTGACTTACAGCGGAAAAGTTTTGAAGGTAGGATATATACAATAAACAAAAACAAATGTGATCTAAAAATTGCAGTTAAGGTTACAACCCGGAACGATCACGGTCGCGAAAAATAGAAGTTCAAACTATAAATATTTTTAAAATAAAAGAATTATAATCAAAGCTTCAAATTAGTTTCAAAGCGATTTTATTATGTTTCATTTATTTTTATCAGTGTTCTGAAAAAGCTACATAATAATTCTGAAATATTCCTATTTGAAAATATTTTTGTGGATTTGCCTGGTTTCGGTTTCTTCTCTTTGAATATCAAGACAAGGCAATAATTTTTAAGTACTAAACTTTCAAAAGTTTCTATTAAGGCTCAATCACTTAGTAATCTAAGTCCTCATCGAATTTTTATTTATTTAAAGTCTCGGCATATAGATGCGCTTTTTCAAATTATAATATATTTTTAAATAGGCTAATCATTTTTTTTTTTTATCCATGAAATTTTGGACTGTGTTTTTGAGGCGAGTAGGTTTCTGGGCAACTTTCAGTGTTTTTTATATATTAGAAATAGATTAATATTGGCATATTATTTAAAATTAAAAATTATTATTTACTTCCTAATTCTTAAATAGTAATACTAATTCATAATAATTTTATTATATATTTATAAATAATGATAATATTAATTAAGCAAGCATATAATAGTTTTAAATTTTTTCATAAAATGGCACATAAATGCATACAAATTTTTAAAATATACGAATTCTTATAACTTTCATTCTATAAATATTAATTGTTTTAGCATAATAAAACAATGTCAAATGTATTTTTTAAATTTATTTACTTACCTTTTGTTATTTAATTAAATACATCCTAAGTAATGAAATGAATTAGTAAAAATATAGAATAAAAATTGTTTTTAAAAAACAGTTAAAATATAGGTTGAAGGGAATAATATATATTATATGTATTTTGAACAAATGATAGTGTCTGAATTTTTAATATCTACCTTAAATAGGAATTTAAAAAAAAAAAAGATAGTACGACTTAATGATTTCACATTCACTATCATTGTAATAAATAACGCCAGCTGTCATAAATATTATCAAATAGTAAATCAATAAAATAAACTTGTTCAGCATCAATGCTTCATATTAAATTTAAAAAGCCCCTACGAACTTTTCTTTTCAAATAGATATATAATATAAAACTTTCCATCTTTTACTTATGTCTCTTCCACTTCAAACAAATGTAAAATGATAGTTTTCCATTTTTTATCCATCTGTGATTTTTATTTTATAAAATGTGCGTTGTAACCTTATAGATAGAAATCATTTAGGAATTATTTTATTTTGAAACCGATGTTCAGAAGCATATTTCAACATTTGGCAATCAAAAGATTACTTGAATATTACAGAAAAATATTATTTGTTTCACATACAATAAATTTATTGAAGTAAGAATAATTTTTAACCAGAGATAATTTAGAAACTCCGAAAGTGAAATGATGTTTATGTTAAGTACAAACCTCTCCCTATATAATCGAATTTGAAGTAGTAATCACTATAAAGTTTAATATAAAGAAAAAAATTTTTAAAAAAATAAGGAATAAAATGACATACAAAAATTGTGCTAAATGTGCAAAAATTATGCAGAAATTTTTTTCGTAAAAATCAAATACTGATTAAAATATAATCAAATATTATTTTATACACTAAATTTCTTAAATGAAGTATGAAAAAATTCATAGAAATTTACTATATTTCATAGCTTAGTTATTAAAAATTTGTAAGAGTTCATATTGTGTTGACAAAGTTTATTAAAATATTTTGAAATTTGTCTCAATAAAAAAATATTTTAAAAAGAAATTTAACAGTCAAAAATCAATTTCTGTTAGGTATTATACACATTGAATTTCTTGTAGAAAATTTAAGCTGAAAAAAATATACTCAAAGGTCTTAACTTCTTAAAAAATTACTTAAAATATATATGTCATACATTTAAGAAAAGAGTTTGTTTTAAAAAATTTAGTGCATGTATATATTTAAATCAATAAAATCATTTGATATATTTATTAATACTATTTAAAATTTACTACAAATACTTATTTATTAACAACATACTCTTGAAAATATAAGCATTAAAATCTACTTATACAAATATAATCTGCTAATCATATATTTCCAAGTTTGCAATTAATAAAAATAAAAATAATTTAAATTGCAAACATTTTCACCTGTCATTGAAAAATACATATTTTCAATTATTTAAATTGATCAGAAAATTATTTTTTCTCGTTACCCTGTACGCTATTGTAAAATTATTGTTGACTATTGTTTTAAAATTATTGTTGACTTATTTACCTATGTGGACGCTAACTAAAACTGTAATACACCGTCCAGTCACATTAATGTGACACCCTGTCAAAAGCCAGAATAACCACCTTTGGCAGAAATATTATATAATCTATTATTTTCATATAATATGATTTCATATTCTTTCCGATGCCCTAGGACATCCTTTATATACACTCCACTGCAATGTGCTGCCACCTGCCTTTTGTGATTGGTTATTTCACGTTGACGTCGAAAGTAGATGATGGTCACATTAATGGGACTGGACTGTGTATATAGCATGTACTAATCATATTTAAAATTAAATACTTAATTAATTTGATCGTTTTTATTCATCGACTTTTAGTTTATTTCAACAATTATTAAAAAAATGGAAATATGTTTATTATTATCGGCCTTACTTTTTTATTTTCTTGTTTAAAAGATTAAAAATAGAGAGAAAGGAAGAAACATTTCATCTTTTCAAAATAAGTTTTATACAATCAAAAAATTAAAGTGCTGAAGTTAACATTTAAATATTAAAGAGTATATTTAACTTGCTAACATCAAATATGAAAAAGGTTTTAACCATTATATCTTTTAGATATCCCTATCAATGTGCAAATAAAATTTTGAGAGCAATTCTAATTCTGTTTTTTAATAGATTCTGTTTTTTTTTTTTTTTTTTTTTTTTTTTCTGATATGGTGAAGTGTATGTTTCTGTCTACAAGTACTGAATCGAAATTACACAAAAAAGACATATTTGCTTTCGACATCGATAAAAGTTAATCGATTAAATTTAAACCTTTCTTTGAGAACAATGGATAAATAAATCATTTCTGACTCCAAAATCTGAATTTTTCAATAAAGATGTCTTCGAATTATTTACAGGAAAAATAAATTTTAGCGCTATTGTCTGATCTTCTATCTTACACGTGAATTGCTCCCCCTCTCCCTCTCCCCCAAAAAAATAAATAAATAAAAGAGAAAAGTTTATCTAACCCTTTTTTTTCCTTCTTCAAGTCTAAGATTTACATCAATAAATAAAGGAAATCAAATTCGCTAGAAATGCACAAAGTTGAAGCTAAATTCAAAACAGGATTAATTTTTCAGTATTACATATTAAATTTCCATTCTATCAGCCCCACTCGTGGCTCAGCCGCAATGGGCGCAGCTGGTGAACATTGGGGCTGAGGTTCAATCCGCTAGCGGAATTGCTGTAGATACTGTTTCAAAAAAGGAGAAACCTCGATAGCATTTGTCATGTTCAGCATTTTGCATTGTTAGTTTGACTGGCAACGGGCGTACCTGTTACGGAGTTCTATGTGATTTTAAGAACCAGGAAAACCTCCACATCTTAAAGTAGTTAAAAAATTTGCACAAAATGAAGTTGCTTAAATTGAAGAGTAGTAATAAAAACGAAAAATAAGAATTTAAGAAAAACATCTCTTTCTTGAGAACAATTAAAGCAAGAGACCGAAAAGCTAAAGCTATAGGTACAATTAAGAGTTCGTTGACGATGCCCCCAAAAAAGAAATAAATAAAATAATTAAAAGTTAACATAAAGTAAAAACAAGCTATAGAATAAATTAAAACTATTAACAATTAAAAGTTAAAAACGAGATAGCTATTATTTAGATTAAGGTGCACATCGTAGCAATTAATTAAAATTTAAAAGCCCAAAATTGCAGGTCAGTCTAACTAGCTGATGGAAGTTTTTCTAGTTTTTTCTCATACGATACGCCAGGAGCAGTTTCCCTAAAAAGTCCTCTCCCAGGCACCCCCATTACCTTCTTCAGCGACTCGGAGCCAAGTCAGACTTCTATATACGAGTGCTTCATCATAACAGAAGCTGCCCCATTACCTTTCTCCGTGAGTAGACTACTCATGGGATGTCCGTCCGCGTTGCAAGACACTGAGGATTTGTCACAACCACAAGCATTCTATCATATTTTGCTGAACATATTTTTAATGGTGTTTATTTTATTTTTAAAAGTTATCTAATCAGATCAATTAGTTTTTACAATAAATCATGTCCTACTTTTCTCAAATGTAATTGCTTTTCGTCAATTCTCTTTGTTGACGCATTTAAATCTGAGCAAATCATTAAATAATAAGAAAAAATTTCCTTAAATGTAATAATATACGTATTTTAAATTTTTCTAAGCAATTACAACCATCTGTATATTTTGATAATGCTGATGTGTAAGGCATTTTTAAACTAGACATTTTCAAATCACTATTTTGTCAGAAAGACTACAACAGATCTATGCCTTTTATGTATTTCACTTAATTTAACATACATCTTAATGTTTTGTACCATCATACAGGAAAAAAGAAGGAAATCTATAGTTAAAGAAGTTTAAATGTACTTAACTTCAAATTCTAAATTCAAAAACAAATTAAAGTGATAGGATTTTAAAATTGCTTTTTATCTATTGTTTTAATACTACGGGAACCATAAGTATGTAACCTCACATTGGTGTTTTTTTTTTAATTATTATGATTCCTGCATTTAATAGACATTTTTAGCGTTGTTTCTTTTTCTTTTCTTCTGTTGTTGTGTTGTTGTTTCTTAACCCACTTGGTCAACAGCAACATCTAGACCAAGTCCATGAACCCGTGTGACGAGTCATGATAAAGAGCAAAAATGCAGCTTCTTTTGCCCTTGACCTTGTGGCACAAAGACATGGGAACCCAGAGGGTGAAGTCTGATTTTACCTTACCTTGTTATACCCCCCCGGGCACTGGGTACCCATTTTTGTCAAATTTTACGACATGCATGTGCTACAGTTTGGCTACTCTAACTCGGACCCCCACGGGGATTTTTTTATCGTAATGAATATAATTCATTATAGAAAATTATATTGAGAAGAAATTCGAAAGAAGACTGTAGAAGAATTTAGATAATTTTCTAAGATATAGATAGTATGCAATCTCATTGCAATCGATTATTCAATCTTTATATCAGTTGAAGCATTTATGTCTGCAGGCAGACAATCTAAACTTCTTCTTCTTCATTGGCGCAACAGCCCCATGGTGGGCCAAGGCCGTCTGTCTACTGGCAGATAGCCAATCTAACCGCCATTTGAAATTTCATTAACAACTCTTTTCATTTTATATCTCGAGTAACATTATATATATAGTATATATACATAAAATCGAAAATTCTAATAGATAAAAAGAATCTTTGCTTGAAAAGTGACACGAAATAAGTAAATATGGGGTTATTCCTTTCGAACGGTGGCCCTTTGCTATGGTCATTCGTCATATTACCACAGATGTACAACCACTTCAGAATTATTTAGGATGCAATCAAAAAGTAACTAGCTACAATGTACTAGCATTAGGCCATCCTATTTTAGAACAAACATTCTCCGGTTGGAGCAATTCTCACTCATTCTATTAGATTTCAGAATGACTTTCCTATTGAATAATTTATGACGACCTCCTGTGACATAAAAAGGGAGATTTCGGCTCAGCTTCACTTCTCGGGTTTCAAACCAAGTTTCCTCATTTAGGGAATAAACGTGCTATCCATTGGTGCCTGATGGCCGAGTGACTAGCGTTCTAACGCTCGAAGGAGCAGCAGGTTTCGGATTCGCGTCATAGCAGTGCCGTGGATGTTTGTAGTGGTTCGCAATCCACTTTAAACCGTAGGTCCCGGTATAATATGACCGTTAGGCTGGCAACCCTACCCGTAAAAAGAAAACATATCCTGTCTCGGTAAGCAAAACGCCTTGGTCCACCATGGGATTGTAGTGCCAATGAAGAAGAACGTGCTATCCATTATTCGCTTGGCCTAGGTAAATATGTAAAAAAACTAAATAAATTATTTCCTTAATTCCATCTTCTAGAAATTTTTTATAGTTATTGTGCTGTTTCTCAAATTGTAAAAGGAATAATTAGGCTTTTACTGGAAAATTATTTACGTTCCAGACAACAGACACACCTAAACACACTCGTTTTATTTAGATAACAGATTGATAAAAAAAAAAAAAAAAGAGGATGATCAGAGTATCTCTTAATATAAATATGTTAAGATTTAATCTTTCAATCTAGAAGTATCTGATAAAAAAGACAGCTTCGCGGAATTCTTGCCACACCATTTTCACACGAACCTAATATTCCTTTTTCAAGTGATAACAATGTCGTAAGTATAGCATTAACCTTTTCAGGGACGAATTCTTTTATCGTGAGAAAAAAAATGACCTTTTTTTGTTTTTGTTTTATTACAGTTTATTCATTTTATATCGATAGGAATTCAAAAAGCAAAAAAAAAAAAAAAAAAAAGAAAGAAAAGAAAAATTACAATGCACAAAAAAAAAAACCCATAACGGCTACATTTGTGGCCGCTGAGCGTTAATAGTGATTTATAAATGAAATGATTTCATACATTCCAGATATAAAGTACTCATTATTATTCTGGGCTTGATTATTAAAACTAAATATATTTAATGTATCTGATATTATTTCTTTGGGGCTAGCTTAGCTTTGGATTATCTTACGCGACTAGCTCTCTAGCAATCAGGGCCACAAGGTTTGATGGGTGTCACAGTTTTGAGTGATCGGTGTCTTAGTTGCGGTACCATGGATGTTTGTAGTGGTTCGAAATCCACTTTAAATGGTAGGCACAGGTAAAAACATTGGCAGTAGGGCTGATAACCCTACCCCTAAAAAGAAATTCCGCCGGTGCCATGGATGTTTGTAGGGGTTCGGAATCCACTTTAAACTGTAGGTCCGGTCTGTTTAGCCTAAAAGTGTGCACAAGATGACCGTAGAGCGACAAACCCAAACCTAAAAAGAAAACACCTCCAATCTCGAAATTTGCCAATAGATAGATGGGCTTAGCTTATCAAGGAGCTATTGCTCCAATGAAGAAGTTATTATTTTTATCAAAAGTCACAGATTTGTTCAAATAACCTAACAACAAAGAAATACTACTTTACTGTATTGTCATATTCTTAATTGTATACCAAATACAGTTATAACTGCAGCCTAACCATGAGATTTGTGTTTGTCTTGTTGAGAGATTCTATAGTGAATAATTTATTACCACTTTTTATTATTTTTTATTAATCATAGTAAAGATTATAAAAGGGCACATATGTGGCCAAGAGCGTCAAGATTTGATCGTGAAGTCTCAAAAAATTATTTCGGCAGATAAACAAGGATTATTAATATATTAAATTAGATACGGATATTAATCTACGGTTCTACGAATATTGATCTACGGTTCTACGGATATTGATCTACGGTTTACGTCACGTTTATTTTAAATAAGAATAAAAGATAAGTTTAAAGCTCGGGGAAAATTTAAACGTTTTAAGTTGAAATCATGATTTGTGTCACAATTTATTTATTTATTTTTGTCATTAATTATTGAGTTTAGGAAGCAAAAAATTAAATGCGATAGCTAAAATGTGTCATCATTATCATATAGATTCTAAAAGTATTAAAAAATTTCATCATAAAATGTCTTAAAAACATGTAACATGAGTCAAAAAGATTTCTAATCTCACTCAATCTCACGAAACAGTAGACTAAAACGTCTTACATCTCATGAGCAATTTTAACATTCGAGATATTACAAATTTTTATTACTATTTCCAACACAAAATTATCGCTATTGCAGATTTTTATCAGTTGCCTGTTCGATTTCATGACTCGTGGCTAAAAGAAATATATTTTTATTTTAATGCATAATAGACCATTCTTTTAAATTGTTTTTTTTTTTTTTTAATTTTGATAATTTATCATTTTTTTATAAAATTCTAATGTTAATATATAATTATTACAATTAATCTGACATATAAAGCAACAGATTTGTTTGTCTATCTGTATGTGATAATAGAAGTCCAGTTTTTTTAATTTAAATTTTTTTTTTTTTTTCTGTTGCTCAGCTTAAAATTCCGGAAAAAATCTTTTTAATAAATTTTTAATAAAATAAAAATCTTAATTTTTTAAATTTCTTTCAGATTTTTCTGCCTTTATTATTAAAAATTATGAATATGAAAGGACATCATAGCTCTTTTGGTGCCAGGTGAAATTTTAATACTTCGCTTCTTGTTGTTTTATCGCTCTAGTCTATTGTTTTATTTTTAATCGTTATCGGTATTTTTAAATCGTTTCGCAACCATGATGGAAATTTTTTAAAAATAAGAATTTAACGTCCGTGAAGTGAACCAGTTTATTATTATCCTGATATATATATATATATATAATTTAAAAATAGTTAATATTTAAAAAATTATTTTTGATGTTCATAAAAAATTAAAATTTGTCCTGTAACTAAACCATACCAAGTCATATCTACTAGTTAAAAAAAGAAAATTGGCATTTATGTTGTGAGTTATTTTGAAAGTTTCACAAAAATAATTATGAATATTTGGAATACTTACATATTAATCACATGTCAGTATATGTGCTTGTAATAATCTCAGCATGTGCCAGTATCAACGATGTGGGTCACTGTTATTAATACTTCCAGCGAAATCAATATTCGAAAATTTTTACATTTCGAACATTTTCTGGCTGAAATAAAACTTAGTTATTTACCAATTTCATGTTTTCTTTCCAGACAACATTCGAACATTTTCTGCCATTTTCAAAACAAAATTTGATTGGCATTCGCCAATGGCATGTGGTAATGGCAATGGCAGCGATAAATCTCAGATTAAGACAATAATGAAATTTCAAATTTAAGTATTGATAAGAGTGTATAGTAAATATTTAGTAGTACAGGAATGCGATACTACTCATCTGAATTAGAAAACGTTTTAGTATACCAGAAACAGCATGATCAATCATTACATTACAACTTTTACTCAATGTGTTTATTATAAATATTTTTAAAAAAAACAAAGTAAATATTTTTAATATTTGAAAAGGCCGAACTTCTCCTTATTTATTTTTAAAAATTATTTTGAATTACTAATATAGTGAGAATAAGGAATTTAACCAAAAATAAATTCAAGTGACTGTGTCCTAAAGTTGAATTCAAATATAAAGTCAAATATTTCATGACACTCTGAATAAAAACCGAACAGGTAATGCTTAAGCTAATTCAGTTTTTCATACATTACGTATGATTTTTATTGATCAATGCAACTTTCTATTAAATATGTGAGATGGTGTTTAACTACATACACCATTTTTCAAAAGTTGCACCTGTTTCGGGAGGCAAGTTTAAGAGAAATACTGGAATTATTTTTTTATTACCTATAAGCATTTATTCAGTTAAATTTTTTTTTTTGAATTTCTTTAATTATCTTAAAAATAATGACGCTAAAAATTGCTTATGAACAAAATGAAAGTTCATGAGACACAATTAAAGCAGAAGGTGTTTCATGGATTAATTTTACCTTCTTTCAACAAACGTAAGATACATTATATTTTCTGAGGCAACCACCATTTCTTAAACGATGTTGGATGTTAAGTTATTTAGATTAAAACATACAGATTCAATACTAAGGCTCTAAATAATTATTCACACATAAATGGTGAAGATACTGGTGTTATGTTTAGATGTTTGTCAGAAGAAGATTAAACGAATAAAATACTATCTAAAAACCGGCAAATACGTAAAAAGTATAAGAAATTGAAAGAAGTTAGTAAGCATATACATTTGAAATAAAAGTATGACACACTAAAAGTATGAAGGTGTTCCATGGATTAATTTTACATTGTTTCAACAAATGTAATATATATTACATTTTCTATAATATATAGTAAATTAAGTTCATTATAGTTTTTTCTAAAACGATGTTGATGTTGGTTATTTTGAATTTAGTGTACAGTTTCAATTTAAGAAGTTCTTAATTAAGCAATTGCTCATATAAATGGTCGGGAAGATTCTTTGTGCAATTTATGTTTAATGAAAGAAAATTAAAAGAATGAAATATTATTTTAAAACTATCAAATAAAAATTGAAAGAAGTAGTATAAACATTTGTCATAGGTGATCCTAAGATTGAAACAACAAATAATGTCTTATCTCGCGTTCATCGACAAGAACATCATCACATGAAGTCCTTAAACTTACGGGTTCTTGATGAACAAGAAATTGCAAATTTAAGAGAACCGAAGAGCTAACGATAACCAAGATTTTGCTAATCGCCTAGAAAGGGCAAATCAGATTTCATTTTTAAAAAAAAAATGAAATCTGATTTTTGCTGCACAGAGAAGACGAAAAGGAGACTCTTTGAAGAACTTTTTGGGTTGATAAGCATTTGAGTGTCATAATGAAGAAAATCCTCAAAAATTTGAAGCAGGTAGTACGGTTATCAAAACGCGACATGTTGTTACAATTCACTCATTGTTCATTCGTTTCTTTCTTCAAATCAATGACAGTATTGGAATGAAATAGAATTTTGTCCGCTTATAACACAGAGCACTGCCTAGATCATATGGGAGACAGAAAAATGAACTAAAAATATTAAATGTTTAAAGGCAATTATTTAAAAGAATTTTATTAGAATTTAAATCAATTAAGGGATTTAATTGCAAATAACATATTTCTTGTGCGGTGTATAAAAATATTTTGCAATTTTTGATGCTCTTTGTACCAACACCATATGAACAATGATTGCCTTCTTTTTTACTTTTTAAGAAAAATGCAATTCTTAAAAAAGCACAGTTAACCCTCGATTTAAAATGAAAAATAGTCCCTTGCCGATAGAATTTGTTTTAAAATTCATAAAGAAGCGATATTTAAATGAGGTACTCAAAACCATAGCTCACGACAAAATATGTAGACGGTTTTAGTACATCAAAATAAAACTACCCCTGACAATATTTCAGGTCCTTCCAACCTTGCATCGCTTTATACTCGGCTTTTCTGTTGCTAATAAATATTTTAAATTGATTTGTGCCTTTAGATCTTATATTACGAGCTTTTATTTGTTTCGTCTAATTCTCGAAAACTTCGAGCGGGGTAAAAAGCACCGATAAAGGTCTAGAAGCAATAAAATTCTGCATTATATTTTCATAAAATACATGACCTTTTGTTCCTTGGAAGATTTAGGAGTTAAAAATTTTGAATGAGGAACATATTTAAGCTAACTAACAATACTTCTATGTCATAACCTTTTAAATATGTAATTATGTATCCATTTCTTTAAAGAATGTGTAATTTGAATAGCTAGATACGCATTTACCTTTACCATAAAGCTGCAAATTCAAAATTAAATAAAAATATATGCAATGAAAAATTAACCTTCTATATTTAAAATAGCTATTATTCTAAAAATAGGTTTGATACGTCACATCATTGACATTAATATGCCCTTTTTATATTCAACTTCTACATAAGTGAGAAAATTCTGAAATATAATTGTAAACATATTTAATTAA
>BPLR01009998.1:0-26179 GCA_021605095.1 Caerostris extrusa
ACGGGACCCCCAGTTGAGAATGTTAGTTCCGAATCACTCACAAATATCCATGCCACCCCGCCAAGATTCGAGCCTGAAGCCTGTGGTACAAAAGGCCGCAACAGTCAAAAACAGAGGACAAAAAAAATACTTAAAACATTGATTGGTTTGGATTGTCACTCTACGGTCGCGCGTGCACGATGACTAAACGAACATGAGGACCTACAGTTTAAAGCGGACATGCCACCGCCCGGGTTTGAATCTGAAAGCCTTGGTGGCTCAAGGCCAGAGCGCTAGCCAATTGACCATTAGGCTACTCCCAAAACCCCAGAGCAAACAAGGAAGGTTTTTGGTTTGAAAAAATTGGGGCTATTAAAGGAATTTTCACAAGATTTTACGATTATTGCTAAATTCGCTAATACAGGTAAACGTAAAATAGAAACATAGAGAAAAAATATATTCATCAAAATTAACTCGGATTACGATCAGGAATGTGTTTTAACACTTATTTTTCAAAGAAGGCATTCCATCCCTTTGCTCAAACTATTTTCAATGTGTTAGAGTTTCATCAGGATAAAAGTTGAAAATTATGTATCCCAAATATGCTATTTATATATTTGAAATCCGAATGAGGGCTATTCCATCCAAGTCACTTTTAGTTGTCACCTATAGATTACTGACAATGATTCACCATGTCTTCCAAAAAACAAAATATTGCAAATGGGAAATTTGATTTGGTTTTTCGCTCTACGATCATTTTGTGCAAACTTTGGGCTGGTGGGCAAGGGACCTACAGTTTAAGTGTATTCCGAACAACTAACAAAATCAAGTCACCGCCAGGATTCGGAACTGAAGCGCAAATTACCCAGAGGACAAAAATACCTAATAGTTGAATCAGAGAAAACAAGGAAACTTTTGTTTAGATTTTACAGTTATTACTAGATTCTCTAATAAAAGTAAGCTTAAAATAAGAAAAAGAAAAATATATATATATCAAAATTAACTTGTATTACAATCAGGAATATATTTTGAACATCTATTTTCAAGAAGTTATTCCATCACTTTACCCAAACAATTTTGAGTGTGTTAAATTCCAACATGATAAAGCTACCAGTCATACCTCTAAATATACTGTCCTTTATTTGAAATAGAATTGTGACTACTCCATTTAAATGCGTTCCATCCCAGTCACTTTAATTGCCCTCTATATATTACTGACAATAAGGATCCACTGTCTTCCCGGAAACAAAATATATCCAAGGGGAAGAGTTCAAAGGTTGACAGATCTTCATTTTATGGACGAGTTTAACCTTACTTTAGACTTGTTGTTACTAATCCCCCTGGTTCAGGAAAGCTTTCACCAAGTCCAAGAGACCCCATCGCAAGCAACTGGTACACGTCTAAGGTTAATATACAGCTTCACTTTAACGAGGAACCACGAAGAAGAATGATTAAAAACTCAAGGCAATGCTCTACGATCCTATGAGACCGGAACTTAGCCAAATATAAAGTGGGTTCCGAAAAAGTGGGTTCCCCCTTTTAAACCCTAAAGTGGGTTCCCCCTTTTAAAGTGGATTCCGAACCCTACAAACATTCGTGTAGTGGTTCCATCCAAAGTCTAATGTGAGCCATGCAGGCCCACGTTGCAGGCTTTGGAACTGATAATGGGGAGAAGGAGAAAGTGCGCAGAGTCGAATGAAGGGTTAAAGGCAGTATTGAGGCTACAAAGACCGTTAAACGAACTGACTTTTAAGATGATTTGTAAATATTTATTTATATAATTATGTTATATGTGGCAGTTGTGCAGTGCTATTTTAGTAAATTTTTAATATATGTGGCAGCTAAATATCGCGTATTTATTTTAAGAAATAATTTAATCGTATATTATTCGAATGTACCACGATATTTTGACTTTCTTGTATTTTCTTAGGCTATTTAGACCTGGATTGTATTTAATGAATTTGAACCACCTCACTAATACACCACACCACATCCCTGCCTAGGCTGAGTTACCTCTTTACAGTTTGGGAATGATATAGGTGACAGAATCTGATTGACTGTGTGATGCTCTACGGTCCTATGAGACTGGGACTATGGCTTAAAGTGGATTCAAGCACTACAGCATCCATAGCACCAATGGGATTCGAACCCGAAACCTGCGGCACCGAGCGCCACAGTGCTAGCCATCGGCTGCCGCCATTCTTGTACTTTGTGGGATACGATAACAACAACAACAGCAGCATTTAATGCCTATCCATGAACTGAAATCAAGTTCACATGCTTATCCTGCTTATACTTTACATTGACCATTTTAAAACAAATTCTTTTTGAACGACATTCCAAGACATTGGATGGACTCTGAAAGATTGGGGGGTGGAGAAGTGGGACAGAATTAATTTTGATATTTAAAAAAAAAGAATTAAAATTCTTATCTTTGCTCTCTCTTTATCTCTGCTTTTATCTTTATAATTCTTCCGTACGTGTGTTTGTTACTCAACTACTCCAAACGGCGGGATTGATTTGGATTAATTTTGTTTGTGAGTTTGGAGTAGGTCCTTGGATGGATTTGGATTTAAAATTGAACCCGGTAGGTGGCGCTGTGATCAGATTCCATGGTTCGAATCCCGGTGGTGCTATGGATGCTTGTAGTGCTTCGAATCCACTTTAAGCCATAGGTCCCGGTCTCATAGGATCGTAGAGGCATCACACAGTCCAAGAGTTCTGTCACACACATCATTCCCAAACTGTAAAGAGGTAACTCAGCTCTAGGCAGGTGATGTGGTGTGATGTATTAGTGGTGGTTCAAAATATCGTCACATTCCGTAAAAAGATTAAAAATACTTAAATAAAGCTTTTGAACTAACATTGTGTGTTTCCCTTTTAAAAAAGTTTTTATTATCAAAAAATTTCTTCAGTTCCTGTTTTGCTCCAAACATTAAACAAATAATTGTGTGTGTGTGTTTTTTTTAATTTTTAATGTCATCAAATGATTTCTAACATTTGTTTCCATACGTATTATTATAATTACTATTATTATTATTTGAAATTTTTTTTTGTAGTTTTTAAAATTTCTTCGTATGCTTCAATTATGTATGAAATATATAATAGAAAAAGCAATTTTAGTAAAGAAAGCATAATAAAATTGATATTCAAGGTTTAACTGTTAATTAATAATTTTTCTAGAAAATAAAATTACCTGTTGTTCTTGTGACTAACTCACTACTCATGATTGCATCCCATGAGTAGGCTACTCATGGATGTAGGGAAAGTGCCAGCTCCTGTTGTGATGCAGCTTTCCGTAGGTAGAAGTCTGAATTGGCTTCGAGTCGCTGAAGAAGAAGAGCAGTGCCTTCGGGTGGACTTTAATGGGAACTATTCCACAATTGCGTATCGTATGGGAGAAAACCCGGAAAATCCCCACCAGGTAGTCCGACTCACGAGGCAAGAAGCTGAACATCCCAAACGCCATCGAATCTTCAAGTTATTTGGAACGATGTCAATAAAAGCCACCATCGGATTGAACCTCAGCCCTAATGCTCATCAGCGATGATGATCTTTCAAAACTTTGGGGAGTAAAATGTGGCATTTTTAATTTGTTGTGGTGTCTAATGCTCAGTGTCCGGCAGGAGGGTGGACACCATAAGTAATATCTACTCATGGATGGAGGGTAAGGGGGCAGCCGTAGGTAGAGTACCTGCGTGGCTCCCGTGTGTGTCTCTAAGAAGAAAGGTGGTACATAGCGATTACATATTTATAAAGTCAGTTAATTTTCCTTTGATTCATAAAAGTGGTATATTGAATTTTTGTCATCCAATTAGGCATTGGCACTCTTATAAAATGAGTTACAAAATAATATTATTATGAAAATAAGTTGTTACAAGGCACAGGTATGTATATTAAAACCATTGATATATATAATTCCTTGTTATAATTATGCAATGTATGTAAAGACGTTAAAATTCAAAAATTATTTAAATTAAAAAAATATACGTATTATAATTAAAAAAAGTTAACATCATAACTATTAATATATTTTAGTCATTATTAATTTTAACTCATAAATTATAATTAATTGCTAACACACATCTACAGACAAATCATGTGATTGTCATGTACAGTTGTTGTTGTTATCGTCTCCATGGATTTAAAATATCATTAATAAAGTTAGATCAAGTCAAAAGTCTGAACGAAAGCGGCCGCAAGCAAATGGCATAACTTCACTATGCAGGACTTCTCATAAGTTGGCCTCGATTGGCACCCTACCCAAGTGCAAAATATAGGGAGTGGGTGCTGGGCACTCTAGAATGTGCTTAGGTGTTGGGGGAAAGCGTTGGGGCAATTTCTGCAGGGATGTATTCCCTGGTCTTGTCTGGGAGAACCTTCATCCTCTGTAATGATTAGTTCTGAGTCTGCTAATAACTGATGTCAACTTCAGCAGTTGAAGTGTATGTACAGTGCATGTACAGTTATGTACAGTGATTACAGTGATTAGTTATTTATGAAGTTGGTTGATTGTTACTTTGAGGCTTAAAAATGGTATATTGAATTTTTCTCCTGCTATCAGGCGCTGGCACTCATAAAGTGAGTTAAAAAAACGATATTGTTATGAAAATACTAATTGTTACAAAGCACTGATATTTATATTAAAACCAATGACATATGTATAATACATTGTTATTGTGCTACGAATCCAGACAACAAAATAATACAATCAAAGAAAAAAATAATTGAAATTTTTAAATTTTATCATTTTTAAGAAACACACACATATCACATGATATGCATGGCGATTACTTATTTATGAAGTTGGTTAATTCTAACTTTGATGCATAAAAGTCGTATATTGAATTTTTATCATTCTTATGAGTTACAAAGTAATATTAATATGTAAATATGTTTTACAAAGCACTAATATTTATATTAAAACCAATGATGTGTATAATATAATGCCTTGTTATAACTATGCAATGTATCGTTACAATACTTTAAAATTAAAAATTAATTTCATTAAAAAAGAATTCATTAGAATTTCTTCTGAATTTTTGTTACGAATTAGGCAAAGAAATAATACATTCAAATAAAAAATTAGAATTTTAGCTTTATAGTTTTTAAGATGCACTCATCCATAGACAAATCTCATGATTTATATGCATAGTGATCATTTATTTATGAAATTAATTAATTGTTCCTTTGAAACACAAAAATAGCACATTGACTTTTCATCAGTAGTTAACACTGACATTGTTATAAAATAAGTTACAAAATCAGTGTTTTGTAATCTGTGTTGTATCTGTGTTTTGTAAGTTCTTACAAACGCACAGATTTTTCAATATAACAAAAAATTTGGCGCTTTGTTATAATTATGTAATGCATTGTTATAATTAACATAAAGTTTGAAAACTAATTTAATTAAAACAGAAATATAAAAAAATTCCTACTTAAAAGTTAATTCTACTTTCCCCCCCCCTATTGCGAAAAAAAAATCTAAAAAAAAAACTAAAATGAATTAATTTAATTTATGAATGAATTAATATTTGAAAAAACTGCATTAACATTCAGTGTTCATCCACTATAAGTTAAAAAAAAATGCATTTTGAACTTGAGTGGATGAATAAAAAGTATTTTAATAATGATTGAAAATTTGAACAAGATATATAGGGAGAGGTGTGAGCTAATAGTAGGAATTTGAAAATTATTATAGTTTTCGTCGTAATTTTTGCTACTGAATCAGACAAAAAAATATGTGAGAAGTAAATTGGAATTTTGTTATTATTGTTAATTGTTGTGGTTCAGAATCAACCTTAAAACCGTAGGTCGCGGTATAATATGACCGTAGAGCGTTGGGCGTAGGTCCGATAACCCTATCCCGTAAAAAGAAAAACATCTCATATCTCGAAACCTGCCAGCAGGCAGTAGGCGGCCTTGGCCCATCATGAGGCTGTTGTTGCCGCTGCTGATGATGATGATGATTGTTAATTATTAATACATAGTTAAAGTTAGAAATTAAGTTATTTAAAAAGAAATTAGAATTTCTTAGTAATTTTGCTGTTAACCAGATAAAAAAATGAATTCAGAGAAAAAAATTTTACTTTTAAGTGTTATAGTTTAATATATAATTGTTACTTTGATACATAGTTAGTATACATATTTTTGATACAAGTAGTTAATCCAGACAATGTTATAAAATAAGTCACAAAATTATATTTTTATGAATATAGTTCTTACAAAACACTGATGTTTATATTAAAACAAATCACATGATGCTTTGTTATAACTATGTAATATATTGTTATAATGCGTTAGAATTCGGAAACTAATTTAATTAAAGAATTCATCATAGTTTTCCGTAATTTTTTGCGAAATAAAAACTGGCAGAAATAAATTGGATTTTTAGTATTATTGATAATTGTTAATACACAATTAAAATTAGAAATTGACTTATTAAAAAAAGAATTCATTAGATATTTCTTAGTATTTATTATTTGCTATTAACAGATACGAAATGAATTCAAAGAACAGAAATTGGACTTTTAAATGTTATAGTTTCCAAGGTAAAAAAATATACACTCCACATACAATTATCATTTTTTTATGTATAAATGATTATTATCTTTAATGATTATTAGTTACTGAGTTAGTTAATTATTGCTTTGAACAAAAACTAAAATATCTATCGTTCACTGTTATTTGTTATTTGGAAGAAGTTTGATTCCTGTCAGTTTCAGTAAAAGAGGGAGGGGCTTCGACAGGGGTTGGTGCATCTGAAATCCTATCAAACTCGCACCTGAAATGACGTGGGTGGGGGGATTTAAAACCGGAAGTGATGTAAGATCTTGCACGATGCAAAATTTAGATTTTGGTCCGAAAAACGGACAGCCCAGGTATCCGGAGCAAGACTTTGACACAACCATGACTGAAACTTACGCAAGGAACCCACCCGATTCTAAAGGTAAAAATGTTTTTTTTTTTTTTTTTTTTTTAAATATGCCTTGCCTCAAATAGTATATTGTTATTATTATTTCAAATTTATTAACAATTATTGTTTAGTTGACTTTGAAACTATAATTTTCCCCCATTATTTATAGAAGCAAACAATTTTCATGAAAACCTCATGCATATTTTGAGAGCAATTTGAGTACTATAGTACTTTCAATACTATATACTATTCTATAGTACTTTCTTTCTACAGTTTCTTTCTATTGTACTTTCTTTCTGTAATTTTTCTATAGTACTTTGTTTCTGTAGTTTCTTTCTATAGTACTTTCTTTCTATATTTCTTTCTTTTTTTATACTTTCTTTTATAGTTTCTTTCTATTTTACAATAACATAGTACTTTCAATACTTTCAGTACTATAGTATTTTCAATACTTTCAGTATTATAGTACTCTCAATATAATGGTAGTACTTTCAATACTTTCAGTACTATAGTACTCTCAATATAATGGTAGTACTTTCAATACTTTCAGTACTATAGTACTTTCAATATAATGGTAGTACTTTCAGTACTTTCAGTACCATAGTATTTTCATACTAGAGTACTTTGTTTTCATTTGCTGTTCACTACTTTTTGTTAATTATTAATTTTACTAATTACATTTTATTGATGACCACACTTTTAATTAATTATAGAACCAATTGATTTTCATGAAAGTAGTACGCATATTGAATTCATTCTGCTAAACATCATGTTTGTTAATTATAGAATCAAGATAATTTTCAGGAAAGTAATATGCAAAGAGAACTTTGAATTCATTTTGTAGATGATTCCTTTTACCGGAATTAGTGCGGATGGCTATTTTTATATTTGGAATATTTGAAAATACACTTAGTAAATTCAGGTGGTATGTGATAATTGTTTAGCTGACTTTGCAATTATAATTTTTCCCGATAATTATAGAAGCAAACATGAAAGCCTTATGCATACAATACTTTATTTGCATCTTACTGACCATACTTTTTGTTAATTATAGAACCAAACAATTTTTATATATACATAGAGAGTAATTTTTTAATTCATTCTGCTTAACATACTTTTATTAATTATAGAACCAAAAATTTTCAGGAAAGCAATATGCAAGAGAAACATTCATTTTGTTGAGATTCTTCTTTGCGAAATTAGTATGCATGATTATTTTTGTATTTGTGATGCTTGAAAATGCACTATAATAAATACAAGAGCTATTAGCTGACTTTGCCACAGTAAATTTGTTAATTTTATCATATTATTTATAGAAGCAAACAATTTTCATGAAAGTCATATGCACAGAGTACTTTGCTTTCCTCTTACTGACCATGGTTTTTGTTAATTTTAGAACCAAACAATTTTGGTGAAAGCAGTATGCATAGAGAGTAAATTGAATTCATTCTGCTGAACATAATTTTTTTAATTATAGAACCAAATAATTTTCAGGAAAGCAGTATGCGAAGAGAACTTTGAATTCATTTTGTTGGTGATTCTTTTGTGCGAAATTTTCATGCATGCATGCGTAAGCATGATTATTTCTATATTTGTGATGCTTGAAAAATACGCTATATTAAATACAAGAACTATTAGCTGACTTTGCTACTATAATTTTTTTCACGTTTATTATAGAAACAAATAATTTCCATGAAAGTCATATGCATAATTAGTTTTCATTTTACTGACCATAATAATTTTTGTCAATTTTAGAACCAAACAGTTTTAACGAAATTTGAAGTCATTCTGCTGAACATTCTTTTTCAATTATAAAACAAATAATTTTCAGGAAAACAGCATTCAAAGAAAACGTTGAATTCATTTTGTTGATGATTCTTTTTATGAAATTGGTGAGCATGATTATTTTTGTATTTGTGATGTTTCAAATTACACGAGATGCAATCAGATGCTATGTGATATTATACCTACTTTTATTAATGCTGATCATTTTTTTTATCAAATTTCATCATTACTTTCATTTTCTAATAAATAGATGTTTGTTTATTAAATTCCTTCTATTGGCTCACACTCTCCCTATATATATCTTGTTCACATTTTCAATCGTTAATAAATTACTTTTTATTCATCCACTCAAGTTCAAATACATTTTTTGTACTTGTAGTGGATGACACTGATGTTAATGCAGTTTTTCAAATATTAATTCATTCATTACATTTAATTAATTAATTTCAGTTTTTTTTTAGATTTAAGTTGCCTATATCTACCAATAGATGGCGCCAGATAAACTTAAAAAAAGGAATGAAGATTATTTATAAAGAACTTTTGCAATAGAGTGAAAAAAAGTAGGAATTGACTTTAAAATTTTTTTTATATATTACTTGTTTTATTTGTAAGACTGGTAAGAAACGAATCTTCAGTAAGAATTAATGAAGAATAATTAATAATTCCGTAAAATTCACAAAAACTTATCAGTAAAAATTAATGAAGAATAATTAATAATTCCGTAAAATTCACAAAAATCTTCAGTAAGAATTAAAAACAAAGAAAATAAAAAATTATTTACGTATGTATGCCAATAACAAATACGACATATTTAAAAAGAAAAAAATAGTTTTAAATTTGTTTCAATTAAATCAAATCAGAAAAAGTATTTTACTTTTATAAACAATTAGATTAGTTAGAAATATTTTTAAAAATAACAGATCGCGACAATTTAATTGCATAGAAATGCATTAATAATATTATTTTAAGACATTATTAATTAAAGACTTCTTTTAAAAGAAAATGTTTTCAGATTTTTAATTAAAATATTTTTACGGTTTTATTTCTTCATATCATTTCGGGTTAACGTTAAAATTGGTTGAAATGAAAATCTTACGTAGAATAGATAGAAAATGATAGGATAATTATTTCATGATGTATTGTATAATTAAAAAAAAAAAAAGGAAAAAAAAAAAGAATCATTATTGATTTCATTCAATTAAAATTTTTCCTATTTACTTACAAATATTTTATTAAAACTTTTTATATATATTTAATTAAAGCAAAATTTTCGCTGTGCATAAATACTCTATCAAATACATCCACACATAATCACCAATAAAAGCTTTTATCATGAACTAGCTCGCCTGAAAATGCTTTGCTTTTACCATGTATCGCGTATATATATATACTATATACATATGCTATATAATATACATGCTAGAGGGTTAGAGGGTTTGTTGTTTTATTGTGAATTTTTTCTTCTTTTTAAATTTTTATTTTTAATATTTAAATTGCAATATTTTGTAGTTTTGATGTCGTTGTTATGCAACAACAATGAAATAAAATAATTAAAAATCAATTTTCCCAATTAGTATTCGACAATTGAATATAAAAAAAAAAAAAAACTGTATTTGAACTTGAGCGGATGAATAAAAAGTATTTTATGAACGATTTGAAAATGGGAACAAGATATATATAGACAAAGTGTGAGCTAATAGAAGGAATTGATAGAAGGTTGAGAAAACCGAAGCAGTACTATTCACGCGTAAAAGGGTTCTTAATACTCCTTCTATCAAAATTTATAATAACCTATTAATTGGGTTGGGCAAACTAAATATTTGGGTGTAATCTTAGATCGCAAATTAAATTATGCTCCTCACATTAACTATCTTAGGGATAAATTTAATAGATGCATTCGTGTACTGTATCCACTCATTTGTAGAAATTCTAATATGTCCTTGGAAAATAAAAAGCTCATTTATTTTGCTTACTTGCATATGCGAGTCCTATTTGGGGATCTACTGCTCCGACGAATTTCGAGATCATACAAAGACTTGAAAATAAAATCCCTATGTATGATTACAAATTCGCCTTGGTTTTTCCGAAATGATGATATCAGACATGCTCTTTCCCTCCCAAGTTTTAAACAATTTGTGTATAAAACTGCAAAAAAAATTTTATAATTCCATTCCAAATATTAATAATTCCGTTTTGAATGATCTAAGCAACTATGTTTACGACATTTCTGATTTTAAAAATCGCAAAAGACCTCGCGCTGTTCTGAATGTTATTCATTAACATTCCTGATATCCTCCTTTCCGAATGACCATGCAGTTTCTCCACTGAGTCACAATTTCCCCTCCAATCGTTATTGTTTGTTTCTATTGTTTATCTCTTTTATTACCTACTTGAAATTATAATAATAATATAAAAATAAAAAAAAAATTTATATATGCAGAAATTTTATTATTATTTATTTATTATTATTATTATTATTAATTTTTTTTATTAATTAATAAAAATTTCTAATAATTAATTTTTAAATAAATTAATAATATACCTATATTGCTTTTTACTATCTAATCAATGGGCTTAAAGCTTAAGAAATTTCCGTCACTCACAAAGCAGGAGATAGAGGTTGCTAAGCAACCAAGGTTCTCCATTAATATGGCAAATCGTCGTCGTCGTAGAAGGAATTGAAAAAAAAATCAAGCAACTGGGTAATTTGCAAGGGTTTCCTCTCAATTAAACGAATTGCCTTCTATTACATTATTTTGTACTGATCACTGATATAACATGAAATCTTTCAGTTTGATTTGACCCTCTTGACAGACTCGAAAAAGGGATCTCCCAATTCAAGTGCTCTGATCTTTGATCGTCAGCCTGTTCCAGACCTATCCCGAAGAATTATCAGAATGAAATGAAGGTTTAGGTTATTTCTGGATTGAAATAAAATTGGAAAATGTATTTATTTCATCATCAACATAGCCGGCATTCATTTCAATAGCCTTTTTTTCAGTAAATTTTCAATGCCCTTTTCATGAAGCTCATTTGATTTTGCTTTCTAATACAAAAATGTATTTAATTCATCACTACAATAGTCAGCATTCTTTCCAATAACATCATCTTATCATCAGAATTTTGAAGCACTTTTCTTTCAATTCTTTTGATTTTGCTTTGAAATACAAAAAAAAAAAAAAAAGTATTCGTTTCAATAAGTACCAATTTATTTATGGACGTCGTAGCAATTGTCGTCGTGAAACCTGTTAATACGATGAATATCGAACGCTGGGATCATCATGATAGTAGATGGTATGCTGTACTTTATGCAGACAAAAGTTATCGAAATTTCGGATCCTGATATTTTCTTACCACTAAGAATCTTCCACCCATCATAACATAACAAGTAATATAAAAAAAATTTTTAAAGTCAATTCCTACTTTTTTTCCCACTCTAATGCAGAAAGTCCTTTATAAATAATTTTCATTCGTTTTTTCAAGTTTATCTGGTGCCATCTATTGGTAGATAAATGCAACTTAAATCTAAAAAAACTAAAATTAATTAAATACATTTAATTACTGAATTAATATTTTAAAAAACTGCATTATCATCCAGTGTCATCCACTACAAGTTAAAAAAAATGTATCTGAACTCGAGTGGATGAATAAAAAGTATTTTATGAACGATTGGAAATTTGAACAAGATGTATATAGGGAGAGTGTGAGCTAATAGAAGGATTTGAAAAAAACTCATTGAAGCAATTCACTACTGTGACGAAGCACCGACGCCCATTGATTTCAAAAACTGTGGATGCGAATCGAGAAGCATATGTATCCTATTAGAGAGGTATTAGACAAATCGAGATACTTATTTACACGAATTAGGATAAAAAATTTTTACGAAAATTCTGAAATATTCATATTTACACAAATTGAGATAACATATTTACTAGAACTGCTACGCATTTACACGAATTGAGAATATTTTTAAAAAAATTGTGAAACATTCATGTGTGCATATAGTGACATACACATTTATATGAATTGAGACAGATGTTTACAATTATTGAGATGCACACATTTACAGGACTTGAATTACATACTGTATTTACACGAATTGAGATCCACATTTAGAAGAATTGAAATATGTATACATAAATTGAGATACACATGTACGCAAATTGAGATACTCATTTACATGAATTGGGATAAATTTTTTACAAAAATTGTGAAACATTGATATTTACACATATTGAGATATGCATTTATTCGAATTGAGATACGCATTTACACGAACTGAGTTATAATTTTACAAAAATTGGGAGACATTCATATTTACACATATTGAGATACACATTTATACGAATTGAGATACATGTTCACAATTTTTGAGATACATATATATGCAAATTGAGACATATGCTTACAATTATTGAGATACACATTAACATGAATTGAATTATACACATATACAAGAACTGGAATTACAAATGTAAACGAATTGAGATACACATGTTGAAGATAAAAGTACACAAGTCTGCCCCTTCCATAAAGAAAATTAATGTATGTACACTCGATATTCCTGTACCCGGGTGTTGTAAAATACGGGTCCAATATTAAAAAATTACCGGTAAAATACGGGTCCAATTCAAATTTATGTTAAGGTAATATCCACTAGCACGGCCTTTGAGAAAGTGATTTAGTTTAACATATTTTTATATATTATTATATTATCATCATCATCCTCATCAGCATCATCATAACTGGCTCGACATCCCATTGTGGGCCTTGGCCTTCTTTAAAAGATCCAGCCAGCTGTTCTCCTCTTGGCTGTGGACTTCCACTTTTTGATCTTAATAACATTAAAACCAGAGTCTAAACAGTCGACCCTCTCTTTTTCGGTCGTCCCCTTGATCGCTGTTCAAAAAGGGTTCATTGAAAACCCTCAAAGCAGCTCTTATCACTTTCCATTCTCATGAGATGACCGGACCCATCTCATTCTGTTCAGTTTAACAAATTTAGAATGCCAATATCTCCAAAAAGTTTGTAGAGTTCAAAAATAGTATCTTCTTCATCCAGCTTCTTGTCATTGCTACCACCAAAAATAGTTCGTAGCACTTTATTATTATATTATATTATCTTTATGTATTATGATAATTCGTCATTCTGCATGTATTTTCTTCTTTCATCAACAAATTTAATTAATGTCTGCTCCCTTCACTGACAGTTACTCGTTCATTTTATTTCTCTCTCATGTATTTTAATTACTTTCATCACTTATTATTATAAAAATATTAATTAAAGCCCTCACTCTATTAAACTTTCTTTTTAGTATCTGGGCAAGATTCCTTTTAGTCTTTAGCGCTTTCTTTCCCCAGCAATGCTCTTTCATCTTTTCAATGGACAATCCAAGATAGAAGCTAACGGTTGTTGCTTAGCTTCTATCTTGGATTGTCCATTCTTATTTACATGAATTGAGAAACACATTTAGAAGAATTAAAATGCATATATATTAATTGAGATATACACTCAAGAGCCAAAACATTATGACCACCTGTCAATAACGAGTTGGCCCACCTTTGGCGCAACACAGCTTCAACCCGCCTTGGCATGGATGCCACAAGTCCTTGGCAGATGGCCGGAGACAGATTGTACCAGATGTTTAAGCAAATCCGAGATATTGCGAATTGGTGGTCTTTGAACTCTGAGCTGCCGTCCCAGGACATCCCAAATGTGTTCTATCGGATTGCGATCCGGTGAGTTAGGCGGCCAGGACATTAACTGGAATTCAGCATCATGTTCCTGGAACCACTCCAACACAATTTTAGCCTTGTGACAAGGGGCGTTGTCCTGTTGGAACATTCCATTTCCAGCTGGAAAACAGAGGCCATGTAAGGGTGCAACTGGTCCGCAATGATGTTCAGATACCCTGTAGCATTCATGGTCTGCTCTACCACAACCACGGGTCCCAGAGACGCCCAAGAGAACGTTCCCCAAAGCATAATACCGCCACCACCGGCCTGTGTGTGACCTACTGTACACTGAGGGAGCAACTGTTCGCCTGGAAGACGACGTATCCCTGACACGGCCATCGGCGTGATGAATGACAAACCGTGATTCATCTGACCAGGCAACTCTCTCCCACTGATCCATGGACCAGTCACGATGTCCCCGGGACCAGCGCAGGCGCAGTTGTCGATGACGCTTGGTCAGCAAAGGCACACGAGTGGGGACGTTTGCTGCGTAGCCCCATATCCAACAGTGTACTCCGATACTATTCTACTTGGCCCTGCATTGTATTGAGCTGTCAGCTGAACCACTGTCTGGCTCCGGTTTTGCTTCACCATGCGAGACAGTCTCCGACGACCTTTTTCTTTGATAGCGTGTGGACGTCCAACACCATGTCGTCTACTGCTGGTTTCACCGTCATTCATCCACTTTGCATAACTACTAACAACTGTAGATCGCGAACAACCCACGAGTCGTGCAGTTTCGGAAATACTTGTTCCGAGCCTTCGAGCCATTACAATCTGCCCTCTATCAAAGTCGCTTAGATCTGCAGCCTTTGCCGTCACACACAGAAGTAAGTGAAAGAATGATTCTTCAGACTCTCCAGTAGCAGTTAAATACCACTTCCACCTGATCACGAGGCCATCCAGGCGAGTTCATTGCAAAATGTAGGGGTGGTCATAATGTTTTGGCTCTTGAGTGTACATTTACGGGAATTTTACACTTTTATATGAATTGAAATACATACATGTATACACGAAGTATACACATTTATATGAATTGAAATACGTACATGTATACAGAAGTATACACATTTATTAGTGTTTATATGAATTGAAATACATACATATAGACACTAATTGAAATTACATATATAAACGAATTGAAATATGTACATGTATACAGTTATACACATTTATACGAATTGAAATTACATATATAAACGAATTGAAATACATATACGTAAGGCAAAAGTACACACGTCTACCCTTCTATAAAGACGATTAATATACGTCCACTCCATATTCCTCTACCCTGGTGCCTTAAAATACAGGATCAATATCTTAGGCAACGATTCAAATTTATGTTAAGGTAATATCCACTAGCACGACCTTTGAGAAAGTGATTTAGTTTAACATATCTCTAATGACCTCAGGTACTTTCGCAACCTTCTTCACCATGGACACATCTCAGTCGGACCTGTTCCCGCCTGATAGTCAATCTATAGATGGACCCTTCAGGGGGCAGGTCCCGCCCAGGGCTGAGGTGCGTGGTGTGCGGGGACGTGTCCAGCGGGAAGCACTACGGGGTGCTGGCGTGCAACGGGTGCAGTGGTTTCTTCAAGAGGAGCGTCCGCCGGAAGTTGGTGTACCGGTGCCAGGCCGCCAGCGGGGAGTGCGTGGTGGACAAGGCCCACAGGAACCAGTGCCAGGCGTGCAGGCTCAGGAAGTGCCTCAAGTGCGGAATGAACAAGGATGGTACGAACAAAAGAAAACAATCTTGTTATTTTATGTATAATTGTTTTTATACATTTTTTTTTTCTTTCTTTCTAATGCAGCTGGCAAACACTTAGACAGCTTGGTCTTGGATGCCTTAAGGCAAGCTGCTGCACAGACGTTACTCACTTTGCATTACCCAGGGGGCGCGTGTAACTTGAAGATAAGCCACGGACGCGCAGTGAAACAGATCGCTCCCGCAACGCTCTACGATCATAGTAGCCGAAGGTCCTACAGATTAAAGTGGATTCCGAACCACTCCCAACATCCAGACCTCGAACCCGAAACCTGTGGTACCGAACGCCAGAGCCACTCGGCCATTCAGGCCTTGTATTTATACAAAAATGTATAAATACAATTATGTATAAATACAATACAATTTATGTATAATTGCGTCTGGGGCCTGAATGATCGAGTGGCTAGCGCACTGGCGCTCGATACCACAGGTTTCGTGTTCGAGTCCGGCGGTGCCATGGATGTTTGGAGTGGTTCGGAATCCACTTTAAGCTGTAGGTCCCGGTCTCATGTGACTGTAGAGCATCACGGAACAAAAGAACAGAAGCTGCTTCCCTTCCCTTTCAATCATGAGTCCATACGGGTTCGTGGGCTTGGTCTAGATTAGATATCTACCAAGTAGGCTGAGCAACAACAACATAATTGTATTTGAGTTTTAATCGTTTCTGTATTTAATACTGTGCCCCAAATGTAAGACCAATTATTTTTTTTTTCAAAAAAGTCTTTATTTATTCTTGCAAATTTATTTCCTTGCCTTCAAACAATCCCCTTCCAGACTCAATGCACTTACGCCAATCTTTATTTCCAATCCTCAATACACGCTGAAAAGTCATCGGCAGGGATGGCCTTCAAAACGCGCGGCGATTCACGTTGAATCTCTTCAATCGACTCAAAACAGTGTCCCCGAGTGGTCTTTTGAGTTTAGGGAATAGCCAGAAGTCGCACGATGTGAATACGGTGGTTGTGAAACGATATGGGTTACGAAGTTATGGGTTAAAAGTTGCGAAGAATCAATGCATGTGAGTTGGCGCATTCAGTGTTTTTGGTATCAATCGAGATTTGACGCGTTTGAGACACAAAATGTAATTGACCGATACTTTTGAAATTCCAACAGCCTCAGCAGGGTCTCTAATTGTAAATCGAGGCTTTGCAGACACCCAATCTTTAATTTTTTGGACGTCAGCTTCGTCGGTTGAGGTTTAAACCACTTGGAAACATTTCTTTTCCGATATAGGAATGTTCACCGAATGCCTTCTGCAACATTCTATACGTTTTCGCAAACAAAACTGAATGCAAAGTTCTTTGCACAATTAATTCAGACATTTCAAAAATCGCCGGAATCAGTTTTAGCGTCTCACAAAGCTGAGCGTAACTCAGACACTAATGTATATTTTGACTTCTAATTTCACACAAATGTCAAGGACAGTGCACGCAACCTAAAAAAGAAAAAAAAAAAAAAAAATGAAATTCCATAAGCCTTGGTAATTTTTAATTGAAAATTGGTCTTACTTTTTGGACACAGTTATTTGAGTTTTAATCGTTTCCGTATTTATTAGCAAAGCGGTCAGTCGGTAAAAATCTAGAATCATGTACCCTTGTGCCAAATGCATCGCCAGGATGCCAAGTAACTAGACAAGCATAGCAATGAATGGCACAAGTAGTTTTCGCGGTAAAAACGATATTACGCCGAAATCATTCACTGGTATGCCAAATCGCCAAATAAACAAACAAAATGGCGATAAAGCGATAAATGTTGGCTTAAAAGCCCTTTCAGGAATAAATTTTGATGTAATAGCTGTTTGGCTACTAATGTTGGAATAATAGCAATGTTTGGCCATAAATTTTTGCAAAATAGCGTTTTACAAAGACACCGAATTGACAGCCATTTCTGTAATACATTATTTCGCCAAATATTGCCAATAAAGTGCATTCCGAACCACTACATACATCCATGGCTATCCGTCGCAAAGGCTATGTGGTACCAAGCGCCAGAGAGGTAGCCACACTGCCATTCAAGCTCCCTTACCTGTCATATAAGTATGTGCTTATATTTGTAAAATATATCAGTAAGCTCCCGGGTTATTTAATGATGGGCATTTCTTCTTCCAGCCGTTCAAAATGAGCGCCAACCTCGCAGCACCGCCACTGTTCGACCGGAGAGCACATTTGCCAGGCCTGTTTCTACTGCTGATGACGTCTTCAACACTCGTTTCGATGCCAAGGCGATAAATGCTCCCAATTTCCAAACTTTCGTCTCTCTTCATCCGAAGACAATATCGCCAATGTTCGCCAAAGTGAACGAAGTCAAGCTGTGTGAATCGGCGACTGGCAGCAAAGACAGAACGCAAATAGGTGAGCAAGATTCGGTTTGGTTTGTCACTCTACGGTTATTTTATTATTAATTAGCCTAAATTAGACCGGGATGCACAGTTTAATATGGATTCCGACACCACTCACAAACATCCATGTCACATCCAGGATTCGAACCTGAAACCTGTGGTACCAATGACCAGAGGCTAGTCACTTGGCCATCAGGTCCTAGCAACGGCCAGAGAGCTAGCCTATTGGTTATCAAGCCTTAGAGATCAAGCTTGATTTTAGCATACATCAGTCATGGGTATTGCTAGATGTATGGCATAGTGTGTTGTATTTTATTAATTGGCTCTAACCGTACTTATACCGTTTGTCTCTCTATTGTCATTTTGTGCATACTTTAGGCTAATTATACCGTCACATACAGCTTAACGTGGATTCCGAATCACTAACAAACATCTATGCCACTGCCAGTATTCGAACCTGAAGCCTGTGGTACCAATGGCCAGTTTGAATTGTCGCTCTACGGTCATTTTTTTTTCCATCTTTAGGCTCATTAGACCGGGACCTACAGCTACCGGGGATTCCAAACCACTCACAAAAAGCCGTGCCACCGCCTGGATTCAAACCTGAAGCTTGTGGTGCCAATGGGCAGAGTGATAGCCATTGGCCATCAGGGCGCTAAGTGAGCAAGAAGCGTTCTAATTTGTCTAAGAGGTGATAGTACATTGCGAATCGAAAATGGATCATTGTAACAAAATTTTTCAGAAAGATTTACTCATTTTCGAGTGAAATTTTGCTGCTCTGCTGTATAATGTCTTTTAATCTTTAAGAAATTGCTTTCATTCATGTACTTCGATTAATATAATAATTAAAAGGACACAAAACAGGTATACATTAATCAATTTCCTTTGTTCCCCACGATATAACTTTGAAAGACACAATGTACAACTTAAATTTTTATATCGAATAGAATCTTAGTAATATGTTTTTTTTTCTTCACTGACGCAACAGCCCCATGGTAGGCTAAGTCCGTCTGCCTACTGGCAGATTTCGAAACAGGAGATGCTTGGACGCCGCAGGTGTGCCACTGGCCTTCCCGAATTAACGGGATTTCAGTGTTGGTTGCACAACTACGGAAAGGGAGGATTGAAAAACCACTCTGGGTAACGCAAGCAGCCCTTTGGCTGAGTTCACTGTTGTTAATCAGTGATAATCACTGGGTCCGTTCCGTTTTGAGAGTTGTCTGGTGCATATCAACACGCCAGAACGGCTCTCAATCGTGAGGAGTTCTAGGAACTCTTGCTTTAGGCCTTTTGAGTGATTTATGGTGAATAGCATGTATTCCATGCTTTCCGCCAGCAACCACTCTACTAAAACTACTTGAAAAATCTAATATATAATTAAAGGAAAATTAAAATGAATTTAAACAACTTGAGAAAAGAATTACAGTTATATACATATGTAGAGTAGAATTGTTGACACAAGGTTTTTAGTGATATGAACTATAAATAATGAAAAGATTAACATTAACTGTTAAGGGATATGGATACATCACAATATTATTGATATGTTTATGGTTTTTATTGTGTGATACAGTCTATATTTTGCGTTACAAAGTCCATAACCTTAATAATTTTTTTCCTTTAACAGGAGATGCTTTCTTTTTATAAGGCAGGGTTGTCAGTCCAACGTCAAACAGTCATATGGGACCTTCGGTTTAGCGCCATCAGATCCCTAGTAATTTTAAGTGAGTTGGATGAATAACAAACAACGAGTATTCGTTCCACCATCTGGTATAAAAATATATAACTAAAATGAACTCTAGTACATTTGTCACATACGGACAACCATTGTAAAGTTAAACATCGTTTGCATGTAACGACAGAAAGAGAACGGGAATTGTCTAAATAACTAATAATCTATTTTGCTACTATTCCTTTAAATAATTTTCCAATAAAACAAGAATCTCATTAATAATATGTGAACAAGTTTGGCTTTTAGAAGAAATGTCGTTCAAAAATATTCTTTTCTCTTTCAAATCATTTATATAACACTATATATTATTCTAATTCTCATTAATTATACGAATATAATGTTCTAAGTTTTTTTTATTCTTAATTAAAACGATTATTGCTCGCAAATAAACTTCATTTAACGATTATTGATTCGTCAAAGCAGTAATTTCTGAAGCTCCATAATTTTTTAAGAATTTGGTTTCTGTTTCAGAACAGTGAGAACAAATTACAGTACTGTTAACAAAAACAAGAAAAACTTTCTTTTTAATTCCGAAACATTTAAAACACGATCTTTTCCGTCAAAATACTTCTTACCTCTCTAGATAAATTAATCACTTATTCATAACCAGAAATAAAGTGATCCGATGATTCACAAAATAAATAAATAAATAAAAAATAATAAAGTGATCCGATGATTAAAAAAACAATTTGATGTATTTTTAATTCCTTCTATTGGCTGACACTCTCCCTATATATATCTTGTTCAAATTTTAGTTCATAAAATACTTTTTATTCATCCATACATTTTTTTTTTGAACTTGTAGTGGATGACACTGGATGTTGATACAGTTTTTTGCAAATATTAATTCAGTAATTAAATTTAATTCATTAATTTTAGTTTTTTTTAGATTTAAGCTGCATATATCTACCATAGATGGCGCCAGATAAACTTACAAAAATGAATGAAAATTATTTATAAAGGACTTTCTTAAATTAATAGAGTGAAAAAAAAGTAGGAATTGACTTTAATTTTTCTTCTTTTTTTACATTACATGTTATTAACATTGTTTGTGGCATAAAGATGAACTGTCTCTGTATTGCCAGCTGCTTTAGAAGAACAACATTCGTTGAAACAGGAATCGGTTATGGCAGTTACAAAACAATTCTTCAGCGAAAAGAATAATAAGTTTATCTTACTAATTTATTGCTTTTTGAGCCATGGTTGTTGTCTACAGACAGGCAAAAGAGAGACTTGGTTGGCGTCAGAAGTCCAAAATGTCGAAAAATGGTTACTCATCATGCGCTTGCTCAAGGTCAAGGATAAAAGAATAAAAATCGATAACATTAGAAGAATTTTTGTTTTCCATTTTCAATAAATTCTATAAGAATATCTTGGGAAAGGGTCTTTAAAATTGTTAGACATAGAATAATAGATTAGAACAGTGGAATAATTTTCCGTTTATTAATTTATCCATTTAAAATCTTCAGAATAGTCTTCGAATCTCCAATTCTTTTTCTTTGGTAGCCGCCTGATGGCCATCGGCTAGTGCTCTGGCCTTTTGGTACCACAGGCTTCAGGTTCGAATCCTAACGATGGCATAGATGCTTGTGTGTGGTTCGAATCCACGTTGCTGTAGGTACCGGTCTGTTTAGCCTAAAGTATGCACGGGATGAGCGTAGAGCGACAAACCAAATATCCTTCGGTACCAAAACCCGCAGCAAATTTTGATATATGACTTCTTTGATATCCGGTATCAATAATTAGACGAATATAATGCCCTAAGTTTTTATTCTTAATTCGAACGATTAATATTCACGAATAAACTTCATTTAAAGATGAAATATTTGTCAGAACAGTACTTTTGAGGATTCATCATTTTTTAAAAATTATTTTCTGTTTCTGAACAGTGAGAACAAATTACATTACTGTTAACAAAAAGGGGACATACTTTTTTTAATTCCGAATTTTTTTCTTTCTTTTCTAGATAAAGTAATTACATATTCACAATCAGAACTAAAATGATCCGACACTAAAAACCCACCGATCTGACGTATTTTTAATTTTTTAACATTGTTTGAAACACGAATAGTACGTTATGGCAGTTACAAAAACAATTCTGCAGCAAAAGGAATAATAAGTTTCCCGTTCTAATTTATTGTTCTTTTTGAGCAGCTGCTGTCTAGAGAAAGGCAGACGGGCTGGCGCCGAAAATCTCAAGTGTTGAAAAAAAAAAAAAGTGTTACTCATCGTCGCTCAAGGTCAAGGATAAAAAAAAAATTTCTTCGGTAGCATTATAAGAATTTGTTATTTTCCATTTCATTAAATTCTATGCGAATATCTTGGGGAAGAGATTTTAAAACTGTTGGACATACACTACGTAAAAAGTAGAAGGACACTTGATTTGGTAACAATAACCGAAAAATATTTTATTTTTACTAAAATTTTTATTAGAAACATTTTACAAATATTTTAAAAATACAATTTTAACATCAGAATTATGATATTCAAACATAAAATATTAATGGCAACAAAAATAGTTTCTCTCTTTTGAAACTTTGTAAAAAAAGTAGAAGGACAGCATTGTAATGAATGAAAAAATAGTGATTTTAATAAGGAATGTTCTTCCCATTGGCCTTTATAATTTCAAATATTCTGTTTGGAAGTGAATTGTATAGAGATTGAACTTCTGTTTGACAAAAAATTGTCCCACGAGTCATTCAATGCTTCTCGAAGCTGAGTTAGCGAATCAAATTGCCTTCCATCAGCATAAACTCGACGAACTAGCATTGCCCAGATGTTAACCACTATAACCAGTCCACTATATTAACTAGTCCACTAATAACCAGTCCACTATATTAAGGTCAGGACTTTTGGCTGGCCATGGTAAAACATCCACATTATTTGTTAGGAACCAATTTTTGACTCCAGTCGCGGTGTGAATGGAAGCTCCCGTCTTGCTGAAACTTCCACTCTTCACCCCCAAGTCAGAACCATAAGGAAGAAGCTCGGAATTCAGCACTTGAATGTAGTCTCTATGTTTTTGCCTACCATTTAAGAAAACCAAACTTGTCCTTCCTCCGTATCCAACAGCCAACCAAACCATTAAACTCCCCTCCTCCCATTTGTCGTGTTGAATAGTATTCGTCTTCATTCCGCAGACAATGCCAGTAGAGCTGATATCCATCTGGACCGTCTAAGTTAAATTTCTTTTCATCGGAAAATATCACAGAAGTCCATTCTGTAGTCCAGGACATGTGCTCCTTAGCCCACGCTAAACGGTTATCAATGTGAGCTTGTGTCCACTTAGGATGATGTTTCCGTTTTTTGAAAATGAATTTTTTAGATCTTTTAACATAGTTGTAAACTGTTTGTTTTGTCACATGATTAAGTCCTGCTTGATTTCTTGTCTTTGAAACACTTCCTTGTTCTTCTTAAGCCCACGAACAAGTTTTCTTTCATGACGTGGTGTTAACTTTTCGGTCTACCAGTCTTTTTCTTTCCATTTTTATAAGGATTTCTGATAAAGTTTGAAACTGTATTGGGGCTCACCTGCAACAATCGAGCAATCTCTCTGACACCTTTACCATCATTTTGATATGCGTAAATGTGGCCTTTCTGAAAATCGTTCAAGGTATTCCTTTAGGCATTTCTGAGAACGGAGAAACAGCGTAACTTTTAAACAAATTAGATTTTTTTGACAGAAAAGGATAAAACAAAGTACAAAATCAATTTAACTAAAAACTATTTAACTAAAGAACAGCTCACTAAATTAAATATATTAGCAAGTGTCCTTCTACTTTTTTACGCATCGGAAATTATATATATTAATTTTATTATTAAATTAGTGGTCGATGTTTAATTTTTGCCTAAAATGAAAAAAAGGGTCTTTAAACTAAATCTGCATAAATATCTGGTAGTTAGGAGAAAATAAGAGACATTAATTGGCAAAAAAACACTGTCCTTCTATTTTTTTTTACGCAGTGTAGAACAGTTGAATAATTTTCCGTTTTTAAATCAGGACTTTCTAAACTTCTTAATTCTGTTGACATTTAACATAAAATTTTCTGAAAGCATAAATATCTTTTGAATTTCTTAATGGTTTCATGTAGATGAAATAGATCAACCACACCCTTACTGTCCTGGATTATGGAAAGCATTGCCTTTGGTCTATGCCCATTCAATTGTTCTTATTATTTTTTTTAATATTAATATAATAATTTTATTAGCGCTCGGGGTCACAGGTTTCGGGTTCGAGTCCCAGTGGTGGCAAGGATGATTGCAGTGCTTCGAATCCACTTTAAACCGTAGGTCCAGGTCTAACATGATCGTAGAGTGTTGCGGGGGTATCATTACACCCCATGCTTAGCTTAGCTTCAAGCTACAGGACGCCGTAGTTCTAAGTGAGTAACGCCAGTGCGGCGCTTTCCTTATGGTATCCAAGACAATTGTCTAAGTGTTTGCCAGTTGCATTAGAACAAAAAATTGCAATCAGTAAAGAGCGCAGAACGATGGAGCAAACAGCGAAAAGTATATAATTCAAACAGCAAGGTAGTGTACATAAAAGTACAAAGTCAACTGCAATGAACGAAGAACTCAAAAGTGAGTTAAGGCCAGTAGGGAAGGGCAACGGGCAACGGGCGTACCTGTTACGGAGTTCCTTTGTGGTTTTAAGAACCACTATACCTCCACATCTTAAGTTAAATAGAAAATTGGCATAAAATGAAGTTGCTTCAATTAATGAATTTTAATAACAAAAATAAAACAATTAAGAAATTAGGAGAAAACATCTCCTGCTTGAGAACAATTAAAGCAGGAGATCGAAAAAGCTAAAGCTATAGGTACAATTAGGGTCCGTTGACGATGCCCAAAAATAAAGGTTAAAGTTAAAAATAAAAATTTTTAAGGTTCAGAAAAAAATATCATGAAGAGTACAGGTAATACAAATATAGCACAGTTGCACAAAAGTAAAAACAAAACATACAAATTACATCAGCACATCTATGTGGCTGGACACCGGTAGATGGCGCCATCAGTCCATAGGTTGAACAATGTTTTTTTTTTAAAACCTGACAAGGTCAGGAAAAAACAACATCTTTTTGGTAAAACAATTTAAAAATTTAAAAATCAAGGTTTGACATCCAGAGCCTTTTTTAAAAGCTATTGAAATTTAGAATAAAAAGTTAAAAAAGAGTTACGTCGAGATAATTAGAATTAAACAAATATTAGAGAATTAAACTATAAAAATAGGAGGTTATATCTAACTGAAACAGTTTTAAGACTGTGAGGTTAAACTAAATAAAGTGAACAGGTAGATAAATTAGGTGATTAAGAACCTATGCCATTAAGATAGAAGCCAAGTTAAACAAAAGAACTAATTGAGTTACTGAAACTTTAAAATAAATTTTTTTTTTTTAAAGATAGCTATGTTCTATTTTAAGTTGCTCATCGTAGCAGAAAATTAATCTAAATCAATTAAAATGCCAAAGATTACAGCTCAGATTCGCTTGAAGTGGTCAGAGTGACTAATCAACAGCCACAGCAGTAGAATCGGCGGTTGTAGGATAGAATCCACAACGCCTTTTCAGTGCCGGGAAAGATTCCCATTGCTGATCATAGATGGCTCTGGGTCTCCTTCCTGGAGCCAGTATAAAAACAGCAAATTGGAGTGAGTGAAATAAATCATTACGATAAAAGAAAGACTTCGTTTAGGAGTCAAGGCAAGCAAAGGGCAGAAAAGCATGTTGGAGCACATCAAACTGTTATTGTCAGTCGGTTCAGTTAGTTGCCAGTTGCATTAGAAAAAAAAAAAAAAATCCTGGGAAAGTCAAGAGGTTCTTAATATCATCATGTCTGAAGTACCAAGACGAATTTGTAATCATTCGAATATCTTTATTTTTAAGTATTTGCACAATTTCAAGTAATCTGATGATTCACAAAAAAAAAA
>BPLR01009999.1:0-152669 GCA_021605095.1 Caerostris extrusa
CTACGTATTGCTGGTTCATAGGCATGTGGAGCTAAAAAATAAAATAAAAATTATAGCAACACAGAGAGCAAAGAAAAGAAAAGCCTATCAAATTAATATATTTCACGTGAATACAATTTAAGTTATAAAAAATTATGAAATAATTTTTATGAAAGTTGATTTCAAGTATGCAGGAGTTCCTCCTTTTAGCCATTTAGACAGAGAATTTTCTTAAATTAAAGTAGAATAATTTCTTTTCATAATCATGGATTATACACGGCTTTGATGTAGATTATAGGCTACTGCATACAACTTAAATTGTTTTTTTTCTTTAGGAAGCATTAATAAATATCGCAAATCATAAAAAATAATCCTCTGAAACCAATTTATTGTTTTATATTTTTCTTTATGGAAACACTTTACATTGTTTTGCACAAAATCTTGATTAAGCTGGGAATCATTCTATTTAGAATCAAATAGTTCAAAGTTTCATATCCCCCCCCACTTTTTTTCTCCACACTCTTAATTTTGTATACTTAAAACTTTTGTTTCTTATTTTATTAGTTTGTAATGATATGAAAAAAAGTAATTCTGCCATTTAAACAGATAACAAGATTAAATGAAACAGTTTGCAAATGGAACAACAAAAATGGTTTATGATAACTATTTGTTTTATATTCTTAAAATTTTATTTGGCTCTTACAGAAGCAGAAAAAAGTATTAACACCAGACTTTAGACTTTTAATGTCCACAAGAAAAACACACTTTTTATGCAACAATAATTTATTTCAATGTTACTTTATTTGAAATATTCTCGCACAATGAATCTTCTACGGTTAAAGATATTTTTATTAGGGTAATAGCTTTTATGGTTGTTGTGCTTTTTAAAGAATCTATTAAAAAATTTGTAAGTGTATTAACTTATTCTTAATTTTCACAACTTTTTAGTGTTCAGTTAATTTTAAATTTGACTTCTATGGACCAGGCCTTTCTGTAAATCATTTTTAATAGGCAAGTATGCATTGATTTCATTATTAATGCTCACTGCAAAATAGAAGATAAGTTTATGCAATTACAAAATAAATTACACTTGAAATTCTAATTTGTTTTCGCAGAATATATCATAGTTATATATGGATTCTGCTGGCTCAAAGGCATTAAAGTGATTTTGTATAAATAGAGTAATTACTTTTTTACTTTCCTTACCATGTGCTTTGCTTGTTTCTACCACAATGCTTTCATATACACATTTGTGCTAACAATTTGTTACATAATATTAATTTTTAAATGTTATTCTGGCATAAAATGCTTTAAATATTTAAATAATAGTTTAAGAATATCTCTCTATATATAAATGCAGTGTTTATATGCACAATAAATAATAGGGTTAGATCAGACTTTTTATACCATCATAAACTAATAATTGTGATACCACAGATTATAGCAAGAATATACACGCCCTTTTTTATACTAAATCGAGTATTCCTCAACATTTCTTATAAAAACATATGGATGAATTCGACATATCAGTAATTTTATAGATTTAAAATTTAGTCCTGAAATAAAACCCCAGCTAAAAACAGAATATTATATTTAAAACAATTGCTAATTATGTAATATTTCATACCAATTAAATATTAAGTTAAAAATATTATAAATTATAAAATTTACCTGATTTATCAGTTCCATGCATATATTTACAGCCTTTTGACAATCACCTTTGCATAATGAACATTAGCTTCTCCCATTAAATTTTCTAGTTTTTTCTCGCAAAAGACTTTTCTTTCGTCTAATTTTCTGTAAAGATATAAATAAATTAAAAATAGTTAAATTGCCTAAAAAAAAAGCCTAATGGAAATAAGCTAGCTTTTATTAAAATTCCTAATTTAATTAACATTCATCGGTTCTTTATATTTTCATTAATCTGACAAACAATTCTTGTCAAGAATTATACATAAAATTTTTCAAATGAAATCAATCAAAAAGACCATATATTTGATTTTAAATATAACATTTTAATTTTGCTATTTCTCACATCTCACCATGTTTAATGCAGAATTTTTTTAATGAACTATCTACATAAACATAGAATCAAAAAACACAATTTTGAATACAACATTTACAATTGCTTTTTCATATGTATTTTGTCAAATTAGTATATAACAATATAATCCAGTGTAAGCAAATATAAAAGCATAATTCAAAGTAAAAGATAAACAATTACTTATTATTTACATTCTATTATTTTGATGCACCAATTGACGGTGCTCCAAAATAGTAGATACATATTAAAAGAAAATTACTAAAAAATTATCACGAATCAAAAGTGGCTGTAAATAATATAACTTTTTAAATAAGTTACTTATTACTTAATAAGCTAGAACAGAAAAAAACTGATATAATACTATTAGGTATGAATATTTTAATTTCTTATTATTTTAGAATACAAAAAAGTAATTAAAATCATGTTAATTAAATTTATTTTTATCATATACAAAACAAATTAAATTTTTATTTGATTCTTGTTTAAACTTCAATGTCACCTTCCTTAAATGTTAAAGTAATTAACATTTCAGAAGAAAAATAATTTTTTTCTCTTAATGATTAAATTTACTTAATTTTTTATTTCTTTACATATTCTACAAGCCAAAGATAAAATTGTGAAATTTCCACTAAATGAAATATTTATACAGATTATTTATTTATCAGATAAATTCACTTGTACAGCAGAAAATTAATATTTGGCAATACAAGAATCACTTTTATAAAAATTTGTATGCTTATGGTTTTGAGACTCCCTACCTGGTATTCTTTCAAAATATCTGATTGGATTTGATATCCAATTGCCAAATATGAAAGCTTTATTAAATGAAATAAGTTTATTTCACAAAACTTCAGAATTATTTTATTCTTTAAAATCAAAATTAAATTGAAAAATAAAATGCAATCAAATATGAGCTAACAACACTTTTGGATTATTATTAAAAAAAACACATTATAATGTAATACAAAATGAATTAACAATGAAATTAAATGGTTAAATAAAAAAAAAAAAAAAAAAATTCCATAACTTTTTCAAAGAAGTTAACACTAATGCTTTTATGTTAATATTTATACTTAAATTATAATAATAATTAAAAGTTTAAGATAAGTTTTTGCATACTGTATTTAAATAATAAGTTTTTCCTAGCGCCGCATGCTCAAAGGAAATTGCGTATCTGTAATAATATTTCCATGAGCATGCGCGCTATGGAGAAAAAGCTAACGGACGTCCAAAATACGGTATGCAAAAACCCTCCAAGATCAAATTTGCTGCATAAATAATATAATTACCCTTTTCTTCTTTGGAGCAGCTTCTGTATTTTCATTTTCATTTTCAGGTTGGAGGCTTTGATCTAATTAAAATGTTAAACAAGAATAAATAATATAAGAATATTAATTGTTTCAGCGTAAATAAAAATATTTTCTATAAATATTTTTTCATTAAATTTAATTCTTATCAATAAAACAATTTCCAAAAGCTTCCATACAGTTCTACCAACTATTTTTTGGCAAAAAAGGTAAACATCTGGTTTTAAAGTGGAAATAGACAAATTATTTTAAAGATGTTGATCAAACATGCATAGTGAAAAGCAATTTTTGGGAAAGGAAAAAAAGTTTAATAGTTATTTTGTTCTATTTGACTTAGCAACTTATTAGTTTGTCACATGCTAGCTGATAAAACTACCTGTTTGTGTATCTTCTTTTTCTAGACATATCTTTTTTCTTGGGTGATCATTAGAAATACTGTCTTCCATGAGATCGTTTAATTCCCCAAATGAAATTTTACCTGAAAAGTAAAATGACTTTGAAAAAAAAATTATAAACAAGAAAAAGCTACAATTATCAAAATATATGCTTTACAATAAAAATAAGTAATGTAATAAAAACAAAAATAAAACCAAAAATTTTTTTAATAAAGAAAGAATTAATTAACATATTAAGAAAATAACACAATATCCAATTATCATCTAAAAATACTAATGATTTAAAAAAAATGAAATAGTCTATTATCAATTATTAAATAGTTTTAATTAATTAAACTTTTGAAATGCAGCATGTATAGCTACATAATATTTTTCAAATGCTTATACTAAAAAGATTTTGTTAATCTTTTAAATCTGTAATTATTATATTCCATTTTTAAATAACATTTTTATTAAATAAAATTAACACCAACACATACTATGTTCATTTCTTAAAAATAAGAAAATTTATTGAAAACTAATAAACATGGAACTAAGAATTAAAGCAATTTTGTATATTGGGTCTATTTAAGAAACAGTACAAATAAAAATCTAAGTGTTTCCAAAAATCTGTAATCCAATGCATGACATTATTTTTGGTGAATATTAATTTTAAATGCAGATGAAGAAAATTTTAGAGAAACATAAAATAGGGAAAAGTAAGTCTTTATTCATTGATATTCATTCCTCAAATAATTATAAAAGTTAAGAAAAACTTAATAGTTATTCACATTAAAAACTTATTAACAGGGCAATACATCCAGTTAGAATGTAGTTCAAAAATAAAAAATAAATTTTTTCTTTTTTAAATAAAAAATTAATTAAAAATTTTATGGGGTTTTCTCTGACTTAAAAAATAAAAAAACAATGGCATATATATGGGGAAAAAAAAAACAATTTACCTTGAGTATATTTATCAGCAGCATCACAACCCCAAGATAACTGATCATTTGCTTCATCAGATTCATAATCTTCCTCTATCACCTCAACATTCTATCAAAAAAAAAAAATTATTGAATATCAACAGTATGTTGAATGAATAATAAACCCATAAGGAGAAACATTATATATATGGGAAGTAAACTAAAAAATAACTAATTATGATAAACTTTAGAAGCTAGTCTATTATTTGATAGAAACTTATTATTAAGGAATTTCTATAATATATGTTTTTATTTTATAAAATTTTTAATCAATGCATTTTAAACTAGTTAAAAAAAAAAAAAAAATGTCAATTATACTTTGATAGAGATTCACAAAATAATATATGCCTACAAGTCAAAGGTGAAAATCCCAGCTAAATTCAGGTGTTTTCAAAAATTAATAACACTAAAATTTACTCAACAAGTTAGGAAAATAGATTCATTAATAACTTTTCTAATGAACATTAATATTTTTTTTTACTTTTCACTTTAATATTTAAAAAAAAACATGGAAAAAAAGATATAAATTTTTTAAAAATATTAATGATACTTATCAGTAAAATGAAAAAGCTACAAAAAAGAAACAAATAACATTTGTTTCAAAATTTAAAAATAAAAATCTTACATAGCAGAAAATAATCCAACAATTTTTATGAAAAAAAAAACCATGTTAAATATAATGTTTTAACATTGATTCATAAATATTATTGTTTTAGATTTTTAAACAATACAAAAACATACATTTATTTTAAAAATGCTAAATAATGTGTCTTTTTTAAAAAAAAAAAGCAAAAATAGACAATCTATTTTTTATTTTTGCAGAAATTTAGATTCTAATAATCTGTACAATTTAGACTTTTGAAAGTAATTGTTAAGCAGTCATTGGTTTATTTGTTATTTTAAATACTAAATTAATAACAGTGTATTATATTAAATAAGAAATAAAATATTCATAGGTTAAAAATCCTTTTTTCTGAACTAATACAAACAACTAACTACAAATTAACTACTTTTATTATTATTAGTATAGCAAAAATGTAAATATAAACCAAGGATAAAGTATTCATGAAATATTAATCCACCATTTTTTTACTGAAATTTCAGAATCCTCTTTTTTCGTTTTTTATATAACATTGAGATTTTTTCATAGTTTAGCAATGCCCAATGATGAATAAATTATCCTTTAAAATGACTACCACAACAAAGGAATTATTCATACAAATAATTTTTATTTGAACAATTACATGAAATTTTAGTTTCAATAAAATATTAAGATGCGACCACTATCTACAAACATGCAAAAAAAAAAAAAAAGGTGAAGTTAAACACATAAGAGATACATCTTTACTCTTTGCAACTATTCAACCAATTCATTTATATGTTGTGATAAGAGTTAACAATAATTGAATTTTTCAAACTGTATTTACAAATGAACCACACTACCAGATAGAATGGAATAAATAACTAATGAGTTTCATGCAAGAGGTATATAAAATATGCACTTTTTAATCCAGCATGTTTGAGACTAAGGAGTTTGGTTTGTCACTCTACGGTCATTTTGTACACATTTTAGGCTAAACAGACAGGGACCTACAGTTTTAAAGTGATTTCAAAACCACTACAAACATCCATGACACAGCCGGGACTCGAACCCGAAACCAGTGGTACCAAGTGCCAGAGCGCTTGCCACTCAGCCTCCTGAGACTATGGGAGAGCTGGATTATTGAGTGTCAGTATAATTTTAATGGCCATACTGGAGGCAATATCATATTAGTCTATATAAAAATTTAAACAATTAAAAACATGTACATATTTAATGTATTTATGTGCACATTCTAAACCTCTGTAGATAATACAAATATCTAAAGAGTAAGAGTAAGTGCCTTCTAAAGAGTATTTATCTTTTATTAATGTATGCATTTAATTGAAAATTTTATGTTGATAAAAAAATGCAACACAAAGAATAATTAATACTGTACAATGACAGTTAAAATAATGGCAAGAAAAATGCATATGAACTCGCCTTTACTATTTAAAAAAAAGTGCTAGATATTGCCTTTTTCCATGATTCAGGATATCGATTTTCAAAAAACCATAATGAAATATGAGTTTGACCAAATTGATAAGTTCTACAGATTTATGAGTTTCATGCTGAACTGAAATGAACACTGAAAATTATGGTAAATACTACACAAAAATGTGAGCAGTATGTGTTGTGGCCTGATGGTCAAAGTCAGGAAATCCACACAACAAAGTAAACGCTAACGACTATCGGTTCTAGACTGTAGAAAGTACCAAACCTGTAAATGCCATATTAAACAGAACACCTACTATACTAAAGCATTAAAATAAAAGAATGACAAAATTGTTGATATAGACAATATATATTCACAATGAAAAAGATACACACTCATATATATAAATATTGCTATGTCTTTGAGTCATAACAAGTTTTAGTAAGATAAATAATAGCAAGGTAAAGTTAATCACAATCTAGAATTGTATTGAAAGGATTCATATTGTTTCTTATGTATTTAAAAGCAGAAATTTCTTCAGTAATACAGTAATTGCAATACATCTGCTGTTAATCTTATATTTTATTTTTACTCTAGTATAATTTTTAACACAATAAAATAATTTTCAATGCTTTTCTTATATTTGATGTGTTGACAGATGGAGAGTTCTTCAGCACACACAATACATTGTGTCAAAAAGTAGACACAAAAATGTATCACACACTAATCAGTTTTGGTTTGCCACATTTTATAAAGATAATCTATTTGCATAAGAACTATACCACTCAATTGCAATAGCTATGTTATGACCAACCCTTCTCTATATTATCAGTAAATGATTTGTTATAATTTAAAATTACATGAATATTTTATTTTAAGGATTATAATTTTTTTCTTTTATTAAAAAACATTGTTACATTAAAAAAATGTCTAAAAACTTACTGTAACATATTCTTCATCATGACAAAGTGATACAGACTCAGAATAATAGCTGTCATCATCACTATCATCAAGTAAGACAATTCCATGCTAATAAAGGAAAACAATATTAGTATTCATTAAAGTCAATTAGAAGCAACAATTATTTTAAGCAATAAAAAATATATATAACCTTTATTTTCTTTTATATTTTTCCCATTCTTCTGTTGGAATATAACTAAAACATTTAGCAAATAATTCTGATGTACCTTCTTGAGGGTCATACTCCATTTTGTAAATAAAATAAATCTTCTACACCTATTAAAAGAAATCAACTTGTTTAATAAACTTTGAAAACATGGTTGATCATAGGAACCTGTAAAATTGAATTAAAAAATAAATACACTAATGATTTATTCTCGTCAATAAAATGACAACACATATAAGAACAAAAATTGATTTATTCTCTTAATTTAAGAATTTAGATAAACAGAAATAGCTCACGAATAAAAATGTAAAATTGGGACAAACTTTTAAAATCCACTAAAATTCATAGACATGTAATAGTACATTTAAATAGATGTCGCATTTTCAGTTCATTTCAAAAACTCTTTTTTTTTTTCTCTGTTTATTTTGAGAGTATTCAAACTGTATAGTAAAAAGCGGAAAAGACTGTCATTCAACATCAAAAGAGTTATTTGAACAATTTAGGATAATTAAAGATACTTTCTTTTGCACTTAAAGAAACTTTCTCTACAAATGCCAAGATGCTTATTTTTTGAAGATATGAATAAAAGCATGACAATACAGAAGTTCTCCTGGTACAAAGTATTTGGCGGGACTGAATATCTCCGATTCTGGCTACAAGATACCTACTTAATTTATTTTTTGTCGGCAAAAAGCTCCACTAGTATAACATATTTTAATGAAAATTGAATAAATATAGTTAATGAAAGAATATAAATTAAAATAATAATTTTTCTTATTAATTTAATTAATTAATTTCATAATTTTATTATAGGTATTTATTTCATGCAATTGATATTCTAATTGTTGTAAACAAACAGATCAATTTTGTAACCATTGCAGAAAATCTGCATTCAGACAGTATTAAGAATCCTATTATTCTATGAATTATCCTATGCCCTTCTCCGACCTCTCGGTCATTAGTCGACGAGCAGCCCAATATAGTAAACAAGCATTAAAGGCAATGTCAGTAACACAAAAGGGAAACAGTTAAGAACAATATGGCTTGTGCTGAGGAGCTCTCCAGTCATGGGCACGCTATGGTCGCAAAGGGGGCAGATATCTATATCAGCCAGTCCTATTCTATACAGTTGACTCTGCAAGTAGTCATTGCATGTGACAAGTCTAAAGCAAGCCACGCTGAGAGCTCGTGGCAAGGAACTGAAAAATCTTGTTGACTTAATCAATAGGGAATTCCACTTTTTCTCAGAAGCTCTCTCTCTACAGGTTGAAAAGTTGGATTTAATAAAGATATATTTCGTCTTATAATGCCGCAAAGGCAAAGGAGGATCAGGTTGCATCATTTGTGATCCATTCTTAGCCAACATATCAGTTTGCTCATTTTTATATATCCCTCAAATGTCCTGGAATCCATTGCAGAGCAATGAATTTCTTGGTGTTCAGCAGATCCACGCAGTTGCTAGAAATCTCTCATTTAGAGTGGCTGGGGGTTGTCAAAATCCAAATTGCAGCCCTGGAATCAACAAAAAAAAAAAAAAAAAAAAAAAAAAAAAGAGATACTTTCTTTTTCACACCGCTCTATTTTGTGTAAGACCAAAGAAACGGCGGCTATTTCACCATCAAAGTTGCCAAAGTGCCTTCCAACGACATAAGATAATATAAAGTCAATAGAATAAACTCCAGCTCCAGCCTTTCTTATGACCCCTTAAGCCGAACCATCAGTATAAACATGGGACCATGAATCATCAGGGAAATGTTCGTGTATGATAGCCTAGGTCGGGGTCGGCAACCTGCGGCTCGAGCCACATGCGGCTCTTTGGATGTGAAGCTGCGGCTCTTTAGTTCCAAACGCAAATATTATTTATTTTATCAAAAAAAAAAAAAAAAAAAAAAAAACATTTAAAAATCGTTTAAACATGCATGTACGTAACGCAACAAAAATGGACAGCTTTAAAAGAAATGCCGCGAGTTGAGGCACTTATATTCGACGCATGGAATAGTCTTCCAGATTGCTGCAGTGAGGTGAAGAAATTGGCATTTGATGTGCTATCTTCGGACCGACATATTCGTGCGAGCAAGCGTTCTCTTGCATGAATATAATTAAAAGTAAAGTAAGAAGCCAACTAACAAATGAAAATTTAGTGTCATGTTTGAAACTTGAAACAACAAGTTATGAGTCAAATTTATCCAAACTTTCTAAAACCATGGCAAAGCCATCTCTACCATTGAATTTGTTGGCTCAATTGTTTGTTATTGAAGTACAAGTTAGTGTTGTAAGTAAATGTTTAATTGTTTTAATTTTTACTTAAATAATAAGAAATTATCTAATAATACCATATATATATATTATCTAATTTGTTGTGAAAAACACTACTAATATATGAATAAATAGATATTTTTTCTTATGAATAAATAGATTTTTTTTTTTTTATCAAAAAACTTTATTTTTGCGAGTACTATTTATTGTTGTCAAGAAGAAATTTTGTGGCTCTTTAAAAACTTTGAAATTTTGTAAATTGTAATTTTTTTGACTCTTCCGACTCAAAAGGTTGCCGACCCCTGGCCTAGGCAGTATATTTCAATTCAGAGACAAGAGAAGATTTCTTGCTAACATCAGAGGCAAGGTCCAAATAACCCTCAGCATGTTTGAAATAAAATAAAATAAAACCTCTTATAAAACCATCCCAACAATGGCGTAGAATGTTGTCAAAATGCACATTTTTTTGTTTGTATATCCTTTTAAACAGTTCAAATTAGAGAGAGAGGCAGAAATTGAGTTTGTAATCTTTTCCTTTATAGAGGTTTTAGTTAATTATTTATGATTGTTCTATCAGTCGACCTTTGGAAAAGACAAATTCATGTAACACAAACAAAAAAAAGAAAACAGCAAAAAAATATTCATTACTAGCAGATAGGATTTACATTCATTATTAGCAGATATGATACGGCAAAAAATAAAACATTTTATTCCCTCGTTAAATTCTATTAAAAGAAAAATAATTGCTTAAAATTAAAGGTTTGAGATTTTAAATAACTCGCCTCAGATAATATAAATTGATTAAATTACACACTAATTCATATTGAAGAACTTCCAACATAATTTTTTCACCTTTAATCTCTTAGCATTTATTTGTAAGAAAAAATAAATTGGAAATTTATATTATATGTTTTCTACTTTATTTTTCACAATAACTTAACAAATGGTGCCAGTCAGTGTTTTAAGACTGGCGCAGTCTGGCAGCGTTAAAGTCTGATTATAATAAAAAAAAAAATAATTTATTTAATTAAAAATAATAAATAAAAACTTTTTCTTATTTTCTGATTATGAATTTTTCGAACGAAGAAAAAAAAGAATTCTGCAAAAAGAAAATCCATTTCTAAATGTTGTAAATTTTAAATTAAACTGGAGCACCCACATATATACACATACATTTATTTATTTATTTTTATACTGTTGAAAATTACAATATATTTGATTTCTATTAATTTTTTAAAAACTTAAAAAACACGAGAAAAAAAAAAAAGCAGGAAATTAATTATAATATTTATTGGTTTTGCTTATTGTTTTCTGCTACAATATTTCTTGTCCCCTCTTTCTCACAAGGAGAGAAAAAATTAAATTTAAATTTTGAATATGATTTATATTTTTTTTTAAGTTTTCGACATTTTCATTTAGGTTTTTTATTGGGTGATCAGATATGTTTTAATAAATCACGATCGTTGTATTCTGCCAATCTAAAAAAACTTTATATAATTTAGATTTAAAAGGCTTGATAAGATCATTTAAAATCATGAATATCTGGTTTTGTAGTCTATTTCGAAGTATAACGACAGTTGATAAGAAATATTTGATATTTTACTTAGATCTAAATTCACCATAATTACTTTGTCTAGATATTTTAATACATTGTTCTGTTCGGTTCATATAAAGGAGAAAACCTACTTCCTTCGAAGCTCTTTATTCAAACATATATTTTATTGAACTTCAATTGAGAACATATTAATTTATCATGCATAATGTTAGCATGGCTCCAATTTTCAATATTAGAAAGCGAGAAGAATGAAAGGTTTCATTTTTGCTCCACACATATAACAAGTTTTTTTTTTTTTTTTTGGTCTGATATTTTGACTTTTGTTCCGACGTGAGGATTATTTTTAATCTGTTGTATTTGAGAAATCAGGACTTTCGTTTCAGCGTGATTTATAGCGTGATGAAAACAATAATTGAGTAATCTTCGCAATTTATTTGGTGTAAACCAAAAAACATTCAGCAAAAATTATATTTACTGTCATCTGTAAAAAGGAAGATTTCCAAAAAATTGAAATTCTTATGGGTATATTCATGCGCAAAGCTAATTTTTTTTTCTTTTATTTGCTATGGATATGAATGTTTTAGTTACTTCGCATAACTGTGTCATGAAATCCTTAAGATTGAAGAATTTTTCGAACGGTTTTCGTATAAACGAAAACCGTTCTCTCTTAGTAATTGCAATCGTAACATATTCCGTCAATTTCCGATTTAACCTCAGTTTTCTTATCATTATTGAAACATATTGATCAATCAAAAATCTTGACCGTCCACTACGAGGTGTGTTAAAGCAATGTTCAGTTGTTTCGTAACTCCTTATCATAGCTTCGACAGTAGACAGATTTTTCCCAACATCTTCTTCAATTTCAGCATAATATATATTTCTCCTTAACTTAATTTTCAAATTCAGAACGTCTATATCAATTTTCTGCATTGAAACCATTTCAACTGGAGCAGTAAAAACACAAATTGCTTAACGCAGAGATTCCTTTTTTTTCAATAATGAAGTACAATGTTTTTTCGTTCCTGCCTTAAATAACATTGAAATTGCATGACTTTCTACAAAATCACCTCTTGCATTTAGATTTTTATGATCAATTTTTGCTTTTGAATTTTTTGCATTTTCTGAGAGGCAATTTCGTTTTTATCACTTAATTTTATAAAATGTGTTTAACTTAAAAATGTTGCAGAAAATTTCATTTTTTAATGCATTTATAACTTTTTAAATCTCGCTATTTTGACAAGTGCATGTTGACTTTTGTGTTCATTTATTCAGGGAGTGATTCCTTATGTTGCTTGATCAGTAAAAAAAATAAGACATTAGCATTTAGGTCTCAATATTTACAGATCAAACAACATAAGGAGTCACTTGCTTAATTACGCGGTTCATTTATTTTGTCTAGATTTCTTAACATGCCGCACTGATGGAAGGTTTTTCCATATGCATAAGATGCTAACTTGAGTCCACAAATAGGCATTTACATAGAAATAATATTTCAATATTTTTTCATACACGAGATATTACACTCAAGAGCCAAAACATTGCGACCACCTGCCAATAACGAGTTGGTCCACCTTTGGCGCGCAACACAGCTTCAACTCGCCTTGGCATGGATTAATACTACCACTTAATACCAGTTAAATACCACTTCCACCTGATCACGTGCCTTCCACGTCATCCAGGCGAGTTCATTGCAAAATGTAGGGGTGGTCATAATGTTTTGGCTCTTGAGTGTATATTATTGAAAAATATGTTATGAACATGTACCTCTGAAGAGGAAATCGGTGTATCCATAAAATAGTCAAATTTATGGATAACACATTTCTAGAAAAAAAATTGCAAACCTCAATATTTCTATCAATATCGTACATATGTACTGTAATTTATTATCTATTTCATTAATATTATTAATATTTTTTAATTCACATGACATTGATATAGTTAATATAGAACATTTCTGTCAGAAATGTATTTCTACCGAAAGTTTTATTTGTCATATTAAAAAACTTTTCTATTAAGTTATTACAACTGTTTAGCATGTTACTATACAATACATTTCATAATTATAAATGTATTTTTCAATTTCTTATTTTTGTAATATTCTCTATTCTACCACATTATTATCTATAATCTTCTATTCTAATACCATAATTTTAATAATTTTTCTCATTCATTAAACATGTTACATCATTTAATAATATTTAATTTCCCTCGTTTTCACTGCTGTTAGAAAGTACGCATCGCATAAAAATTTTCGTGATTATTTTCACCATTAAATTTTTTATATTGTTCATATTAGGTTGGTGCATAATTATCAGGCGTTTCTTTGACTTGCTGTATTTTAATAAAAATGTACAATATTTTATAAATTTATTAAGGAAAATATCCTTCTACTTTTAGAATATAAAAATGCGTTTCGATTATCATAATCATACTCATTTTGGGTATTTGTTATTGGGTTCCACCAATAACAAATTCCGTTTAAGATGATTTTTAAATGGATGATTCTGCTTCTGTCCCACCAAACACACCACATTGCCTTCTTACAATACACGTCCTTCGTTATTCCTTTTGGTGAAACTCTTGACGAAACGCAGACCCTCTTTGTTTTGAGGTTTTTGAAGAGAAGCCATGATTCATCCCCAGTGACAAGATCCTTCAGAAACAGAACCGCTCGTTTCGATGAAGCAAATAGGTGACAATTCGGACACGTTCAGCTTTATTGTTGTCACTGAGTTCGTGGGGCATCCTACCAGCCTATTTCCATACATTTTCAAGCTTTTGAGACGCCAAACGATGGTTGAATGGTCTATATTGAAGTTGTCGGCCAGCATTCGATTTGTCAAGCTTTAGTCTCTTTCCACGGCTGCCAAAAGTGCCTGATCATCGAAATCCGATAGTAAATCTCTTCCTAGCTTATCTTCAAGCTAGTGTCGCCAGATTTGAGACGGGCAAACCATTCCCCGCATCGAAGTTAGATGATTGTGCCCCCACCGAAAAGTTCGTTGGGATAGCGAAAATACTGCACTGCTTTCCATCCTTTCTCAAAGTGGTACAGTATAAAACGACGAATATGAGTATGATTATCAACATGCATTTTTTATAACCTAAAAGTAGAAGGATATTTTTATTCATAAATTTATAAAATATTGTAAATTTTTCTTAAAATATAGCACCCCAAAGAAACGCCTGATAATTATGCTCCAGCGCAATATTTTTTTAATTTTCTTCCTTTTTATAGATTATAATCCTGGACTATAGGCATTTGTTTAAGAGACCGGCACACAAATTTTTTTTCGTATGGATTTCAGCCCACTGTGGAATTAGGGGTAACGAGAAAGCTGATATACTGGTTAAGAAAGGAACATTAATCGACAACTTTCATTTCATATGATTAAATTGTTAACTTCACTCTTAAGAAAGAATGGTCAAAAAGTACTGAGAGTTCGTGAACTAATGATTTAGGCGTCAATGTTCGGCATTTGCTAAATAAATAAAAAATAGATTATAATGGATATAATAATACATATAAATCACCATGTTTAGTTTCCTGTAAGATATTCTATCATATTTTGTCAAAGTGCAGAATTAGATGCTAAAAATAATTATAAATTTTTTTTTATAAAAATATTTTGAAAACATTATTTTTATTTTGGTGAGATGTGTTGCTTTTAATTCATTCATAAAGATGATAAGGTTTTATTTTATTCACTACTTATTCAATATTGATTTAAAATTGAACAATGTATTTATTTGTAAGAGTAATTTTATTGAAAGTTGTTCTAAAGAAAAGAAAAGCACATTTTAAATTAATTTAATGCCAAAGCCATTATTTTTAAGTATCCTGATGATTATTATAAGAGCGACAAAGATGGTCGTAGAAAGTGTTTTTCAAATGTTATTGCAATCCTTCCGTTCTCCTTGTGGGAGTTTAAAATATTCCCCGAAGTTTATTTTTATTGCTCAAATCTTTCATTGTAAGAACACAGAATTGGAATAGCATCGATTGAGAAGATAAAATTCTCTAGAGAATGCCGCCTTTTCTTGTTTTTCGTGGAATCAGGAATCGGAATTTTTTTCTCTCCTCTTTGCACTTTTAAGAATGTTTCGAGCTTTCTGGTGAATAATTCTCGCCCTTTCTAAAGAAAAAGAATTTCTTTAAAACATTTTTAAGTTATTGTCGAATCCCTCGTGGATTAGAATTTTCATTCATTCAAAACCTGTAGAATATTTATATCTATATTGGCAACAGTAGCTGAAGAATTTATTTATTTGTTTGGCGATTTTAAACTGATGTACTGAAAGTGAAATAAATGCCAAAAAACTTTCTAAAACTTTTTTTTGTAATTTAAGAAAAGAACTGAACACTGTTCTTTAGTTTTTAGGCTTCAGTATCAAATAAAAAATAGATTTGAGACATAAATTGTTTCCTAAATCTTTATCAGATGCGATTTATTCAAGACATGATACTAATTATTTCCGAAAAAAATAGAAACAGAAAGTCAAATATTTATAATGCAATGAATGAAAGACTCAAGCAATTAAAATAACTAAAGTTAATTCATAATTATTATTTTAAAAAGTTCATAATTATTATTTTGACTGTTTTTTTCATTTTCTCTGACTGCCCAATTCACAGATTAACCTTTTAATGAATGAGGCCCAACACGAAACAGAAAATAATTTTAAAAAAATGGAAAGTTTTTTATTTTGTGCTCAGAAAAATTATTTTTAAAAATTTGTAACAAATTGCTAATTTGGCATGGTGGCAAATCTAATGTTTCAACCATACGGTAGTTGCAAGTTTGAAATCAAGTGATTATGTCAGTGATTATATGTTCAGTAAACCGCATTATTTTTCCTCAGATTTGTCACAATATTTACTTGTGTAACGTCACGGCTATACTACTTAGATCTATAACGGCTTCAAGAAGAGGACCACTTTCAGGTTCAATTTACAAGCACTAATATATATATATATATATATATATATATATATATACAAATACAGAATTCTGGTTTTATTATACAAAGAAATGAAAATTAAAAAAAATATAAATTTCATCACGAGTACACAATTAAATCAAAGTATAGTTCACTCCAAGGTCGGAGATTTTTAGAGCTCTCGAGTCTACGTCGATTCTCAAAACACGTAATCTGCGGCAGACAACTATCATACGGCGTGATACATGAAATGAAACCACAAGGGAATACTTTGGAAACAGGTGGGAACTCTGGTCTGTTCTGTCAAATCAGAGAAAAAAGAAAAACACTATTTTTGTCGACTCGTCACAGAACTCTCTCCTTTCTTCTCCAAAATCTTTCCTTTAAAAAATCCAATCCGTCAAGGGGAGGGGACAGCTTCTCCTCACTTCTCATTGGAGCAGACATTTTCTGAGCCCATGGTCTATCACCAATCACGATGCAACAACTCATGGTGTAGTTCATATTCCATCTGTAATTGTTGCGACCTGTGAAGGTCGCACAAACAACACTGACGCTGAAGATGACAACCATGACACTGAAGATCTGCTATCAGATTTGAATAACAGGTTGTTCTCGTTAATACAAAACACTAATTGCATGTAGTATAGCTATCCACAACATAGTTTATCTGCTGTCAAATTTGAATGATAGACTGTTATTATGTACGTTAAAGACTATGCATTCCTCTCTCTTGGGGAAGAAATGCCACAACTCTTCCCATGGGAGAAATGCTACACTTGTGTTGCACTCAAAAAATGGTTAAATAATTCTCTCTGTATGCTTGTATCGAAAAATTTGTGAAAGGATGATATTGCTTCCTTTCACATATACAAAAAAATTGTTTTATTTGTTATATTGAATGAATATAGTTTTAAAAACCACTTTAATGCAATTATATGCATTTTAATTATATGCAATTCATATCTGATTTCTGTCGTAGCCTGTTTCATAATGTAACATATTAGGTGGATAAGTTTTATTTTGATGAATGGCTATAATACCTATATATTGATCAGAAGTCGGCATTTTAACTAATTTAAATTGTTTCAGGTATGTATTTCAGGGTTTTATTACTTTAGCATATGATGATGATTAACTTGGCGATTTTTTTTTGCAACAATCTGTACTATTGGCGACAAGGAGGAAAAAATAATCCTATCATATAACGATTTACAAAACAAACGTTTCCTTTAAAAAAAAAAGTAATTAAAGTAATTAAATGTTTTCAAAATAATTGAAAGTAAAAAGTAATTAAAGTAAGCAATTAAAAGTAAAAAAAAAAAAATAATTAAAGTAAGTGATTAAAAGTAAAAAAGTAGTTAAAGTAAGTAATTAAAAGTAATTAAATGTCTTAAGTAAATTTAATGTTTTCTAAATATTTTTTTTATTTTGTCCAAAAATAAGATTATTTTCAATGTTTAGCAGTACTGTGTTAATTCATATAATAAATTAATTGCGAGTACTATTTTAATCATTATTACATAATGATTTGTATAATCAATGAAGTGTACTTAATGGCATCTGTACTGTTAATGTAAACACTGCTTGTATGAACAAAACTACTATCCATAGTGCTAAATGTTATTTTTTTTATTTTAACCCATAAAAATGTTAATAAAAAATAACACAAGGTTAAGGTTAATAATTAATAATAATTATATAGAAGGTAAATAATAATTAATTATATAAGGTGAATAATTAATTATAACATTAATTAAAAGGTTAAGGTGATGCTTATTTAAGGTAAGTGACGCTTATTTTAAGTGGTAGAATTTATCTGCGTCTAATTGCATATTTTTGATCAATAAATATATGTATATTAATACAAAAATTTGCAATTGACTTTCTGAGGAAATACTTCTACAAAAGAAGCGAGAAACGCTAACTGTAAATAAAAGGAAGGGAAATAAACATACTGTTCCTTCAGACTAAAGATGCACTCTTTATTTTAATGCCACTTGACGGTTTCAATTATGAAAGTGCAAACTTGGAAGAGCTCCAGATTGCGATGGTTCAACAGGAAGTCATGGGATTGCAGAAGGCCTTCATGTGATCCATTCAAGTGTCTCTTACTGATAGAAAAGTACTTGACTATTACACCAATAATTGGTATTGGTATACCTATATACCAATACCAATACCTTTTTCAGTTACACCTTTTACCAATAACCATCATATGCGTCGTTCTGCTAATATAGCAAGAGTTAAAAGAGTGACAATTTTTAATGTAAACACTGCTTGTATGAACAAAACTACTATCCATAGTGCTAAATGTTAATTTTTTTTTATTTTAACCCATAAAAATGTTAATAAAAATAACATAAAGTTAAGGTTAATAATTATATATAAGGTAAATAATAATTAATTATAACAATAATTAAAAGGTTAAGGTGATGAATTCCCCTGAAGCTATCATTTGAAGAGATCATCTCAAATTGTGGTGGCACCAAATAAGAGCCAATAACCCCACAGATAGCGTCTCTAGGTGTTGAACTAGAGAATGCCTTTCCTAAGGGAATCCTCAGGATGTAAAATATCTTTCGCAAACCAACAGACAGAAATATAACGTGGGGTAACGGTATATCTGTTTCAAGAGATCTATTTTTCTATGATAAATGCTTAAAATTTAGCAAGTAGAGTTCGGAATTTAAAAGTAGTTGTTCGGAATAGAATTTCATTTAAACATACCGTTGCCTCGTAATTACTTTCATTTTAGTAGAGTTGCAATTCATTGAGGATAATAGTAAAAAACCTATATTTCGAAAATATTGAAAATTAATTTTGATTATCATACCTCTTCCCAAATCAATCTGATTTTAAAACATTCAAATGGACACAACATAATTATCATTACCAAAATAAGAGTAGCCCCCAAATGGTAGTTGTTTAGATTCCTGTAGTTTCTTACCCTAATGGACCTCATCCCCAGTAGAACAAAGGTTTAAATAGTTGATCATTAGGCAACCCCGCAAATAGTACAACTTGAGCAATCCTAAATATGCTACATATTTATTATATTCTTCTTCATTTGTATATTCTTCATTATATATTCATATTCTTCTTCAACTGTCAATGAACTGGAAGCCCCATGGTAGGTCAAGGCCGTCTGCCTACTGGCAGATTTAGAGATAGATGCTTTCTTTTTTACGGGGTAGGGTACCTACGTCCAATGCTCTACTGTCATATTAGATCGGGGCCTACGATTTAAAGTGGATTCGAACCACTACAAGCATCCATGGCCAAGCCGGAAGTTGAACCCGAAATCTGTAGCGCCGAGCGCCAGAGGCCATCGACCATCGACAATCAGGCCCCATTTATCATATTAGTGATGAATAATCTCAGGCAAAGAGTCATTAATTAAAAAAACAACATTAATATAGGTTATAAAATAATTATTAAAATCTGCTTTTTCTAATAGTGTTTTGTGATTCATACATGATCAAATTAATTGTTTAATCATGTAATATTTTTGATATATTTTTTTACATCTCATTTCATTTCTAGGAAAATAAATCTTAAAAAGAACAATTAAAAAGAGGTATTAGTTTTCTGACTTTTAGAGGCCAGAGCAACCAATGAATAATGCGTCAGGTCCCTGAACTGGCTATTGTTTGTCTCTCTAAAGTCATTTTCTGCACACTTTGGTCTAATTTGACTGGGTCCTACAGCTTAAGTTGGATGCCGAATCACTAACAAATATGCATGCCACACCAGGATTCGAACTTGAAGCCTGTGGTACCAACGGCCAGACCCTGAACTGGAAGATACTGGTTGGAAATTCAAAAAGTAATGTCAATCGAAATCGTCCGTGTTTATGCAGAAAAGGTGTACGATTATATCTATTGGTTATAATCATTCAAAATGAGCAAAGAGCTTTCTGATGCATCCTAGGCAATGCTGAATTTGCTACATATCTGCTTTTATAGTTCCGAATGAACTCAGGTTAAAAGTGGATGTCATCGGATTAAAAAACAACAACTACTTTTTATTGAAGGTTTTGAAAGTAATAGAAAATTAACTTACTCTCTGACAGAAAGTTACGACTTTTCGCATAAAACATCTCGTTCCAGACAATTTGCAATAGTTCGCAAAAAGTGTTTTGTCGTCGCAGTCGTTACTGTTATCCGGAGATTTGATATACGACTGCCTGTTAAATCATTAGTGTCTTCCGTTTGCATTTTTATGTTCTATCGGAACAAATCCTCATTTTCTGCAGCGACAAAAATGGTTTCTGTTCCCAAGAGAGCTGTTAGCGTCCTTTAACCCAATAAATAATCGTTAACTTTCTTTTTTGCAAGCAGCCCTTGCTTTTGTGATTGCAAAGTCATCAACGTTCCTCTCAGTCTATTTTATGACTATTATTTTGACTTTCAGTGAAAGTTAAAAGACACAGAGTTCTCCTTTTTTTTACATATAAATTGGAGTTTTATTTTTAGAAAAATAATGCAGTAGAATTTGTTTCCTTTTTGCTCTGGAAAACCAATATATAAATAAGATAAAAATAGTTTTTTTGTATAGATAACAATAGATTTTGGAGGGAGCAAAATGCATATTCAGAATTGTTTCATATTTTTTTTATAGCAGTTTGAATGATTTATTTTTATAAACAGCTTTAGAAAGATCCTCCTGCATTAAAAAAAAAAAAGAGCATTGTTGAAATTTTTCTTATTGTGTTTGTAAGTAAATTACAAATCATAAATTCTTAATAATGATACTTTAAGCATGAATTTTTTAAAAAATTTGTATTTATAACTTTTAAATTATTTGTTATAAACATTTTCTTAGAACAAATTTATATACTTTTTTTCCATTGTGAGAAAATTGTGGAAGTGCTTACCAAGATCTATATCATCGGACTGGGAGCTTTGATACTTTTATAATTGGACGAACCTGCCCCCCCCCATCTGATTTATCATACCCATCCATAGAATAAAAACTTAACTGTTAGTCGTTTGTCGGATTGGTAATGATTGTCGGTTTTGATTGAGCTAATCACCAAATTCTCAATAACAGCTGTAATTGAACTACATATAACATTAACGCTTATAAATTTATGTTTTCAGTTTCAAGTATATAAAGTGAACCAAAAGTCAATTGACTAGAAAATTCCTAAAAATGTAATGAATTAATGCATGAGGATGCAGTATTCGGTAAGAAAAGAATTAGTTCCTAAATGTTAGCAATAGATGGCATTTTAAGGAATATAATAGGAAGACATGGGAAACATAACAGAATAAGAAGCATATATATGCAAATTATATAATCTTTATAAAATGTCAATCGCTATTCAATTTCAAGAATAATAATGACAATTTGCATGAAAATATAAAATTAATGCAAGATGACATACCTCTGACCCTCGTTTTTGCTATGGGTGGTGACCAATGTGCTAGGAAAAGGGGACCTTGGCTATTAAGTTCAAATGGAATTGAAGCTGTTGTGTGGTTAGCATATTTCGTTGACCTCCGCTTATGGTAGACGGGAGGTACATCTAGTTTCCGGATCTATTTCCATCCTAGTTTGATTTGGTAATTACCAATATTTTCGCAATTTTAACTGTTTAATATTCAAATTATTAGTTATTTCATGAATATCTCGCTAAGGGATGATGGTCTTAATCAGCATCATTGTAGTAATCTGCTTTTCCTTTTGGACTTTCCTAGTGTTGAGAGAAGTGATATTGGACTTGAAATATTTTTTTTTCCATTTTATAAGTCTAAAACTAATGACTCGTGCCCGGTGAAAGTCTTAATTCAACTTACTTTTTCTCAACACTTTTTTTAGGTATCCCTAGTTCTGACAAATATTCAGAAACATCATCTAGAGTAACAAGAAATTGTTTGCCATTAGTTGGAAGATTTCTGAAGTTTTCATTTGAAGAAATTACACTCACTCCTTATCACCATTTACAAAAACAATTATTCTCAATTGGCCGCGACTTAAAATCTGTAAAAAGAAATTATATCCAGTTGTCTCCTGCGTAGTCAATGGTTTTTTAAGCATAAATATTTTCTAAATTACCGCATATGTATTTGATTACACAGAACATTGATTTACTGTGAAAACATTATATCTAAAACCGATTTATTGAATTTTTTTTTCTTTCATGAGTATAAAACTAATACCTCATGCTTGGCAAAGGCCTTAATTCCTGTAGATTGATACTTTTTGAAATAGTCTCGGCTATGACCATTAAAAAACATGAATTAAGGCAAAATGAAGTTGAAATTTATCAGCAACGGAGAATCTGAAGTTAAAACACATTGTATTATACGTTCATTTGAATTGTAATTATAAAAAAAAAGATGTTTCGCTGGTACAAACATCTAATTTTAAAATCTTTGAAACTACTCTGCCTAAAATAATAAAAGCTGATTATCTTAAATGTCATGTAGGGACCATACATACAGAGTGCCCTCTGATGTTTTAACTGTTAACGATACGGGCATTCTAAGAATTTTTGCTGTAAGAAAGTAACATGTTTTAAGTGTACTACAGTTGGTCACTCATATAAAGATTGTAAATGTGTCAATAGCCAGCACCCATATCCATCAGATTCAAAAAGTTGAAAAGAAAATTCAAGAAATCAAAGTAACTAGAAATTTAATTTATCATAAACCTGAAAAATATTCTCTTCGTATATGACGAAGGAAAGCACAATGTCTGCAATTAGTGCATCAATTCGATTAATTTCTGTCGTGAATGACAGCAGTATAATTAGAATAATTAGCCCACCTCTTCATAAACTCACTTTTATTTTGCCTTTCAAACCTTTGCATACTGACTGTGCTACTTTTGTCTAATTTTTAGATTTACCATCAACATCTGCCTTTCTGTCCTCTCCAAATCATACAACTCAGAAGATGAAATTTATTACAAAGAATAAATTATATTCAATAGATCATTTACCCAAGAAAAACTCGGGTTCCGGACAAGCTGTTTTATTCGCTTAGGAATTTTCAAAAAGCATGCCGACTTTTGGTTCATCCTGTATTTAAAGGGAGAACGAATAGGAAGATTTTCTTGTGGAACTTCAACAGCGTGACGAGGTTCGAGGAAGATATTGCAAATTGGTTGAAAATTTTAAAAGAACTGAAGACTAACATTGAATTCCTCCAAAGTGTTTAATTCTGTTGTTGAATTCTCCAAAATGTTTAATTCTGTTGTTGAATTCTCCAAAATGTTTAATTCTTTGAATTCTCCAAAATGTTTAATTCTGTTGTTGAATTCTCAAAATGTTTAATTCTGTTGTTGAATTCTCCAAAATGTTTTTTGTTGTTGAATTCTCCAAAATGTTTAATTCTGCTGTTGAATTCTCCAAAGGTTTCTTTAAAAAAAATGAACACCTAGAGTTAATTCGAAAAAAAATATTTACCAATAAAAGACTTTAAATATTTTCCTTTGAGCATATAGGGCCCTTACAGTATAAAAAAAAAGATAAGATAAGAAGTAATTGTGCTTCAGAAAATATTTACAAACACAAAAAAAAGAACTATAAAAAAGGAAAATTCAAGTTTTTATTCCAACCACTGAGAGTTAACAAGCGCGAGATTGAACGATTTGAGCAAGCATTTTAATGTTAGATATTTGCTGTAAAACTGAGTGTGGATGCCTCATGCTCTGATGATACAGTGAATATGTTCCATATTGATATTGAAATGCATACAGCACTGAAAGAAATAATAAAATTCTAATATACAAAACACCTTTTGTTCATCACTTTTTGTTTTGCATAATGAATCGTTGAGAACGGATCTTTCTAATAAGGATGCAATAGAGCAGTCTGGGCAATTAGATGGCGCTCTGCTCTATGGTACCACAAGTTTCAGGTTTGAATCCTGTTGGTGGCATGGGCGTTCATTAGTGGTTCGGAATTCACGTTAAACTGTAGGCCCCGGTCTAATTAGCCCAAAGTGTGTAAAATAAGTCCGTAGAGAGATAAATAAAATAAAATCAAATTATGCGACATAGAAATGAGTTCAGTGTATCGTTTAACAACTTAACGTGGATGGAACTAAATCTTTAAAATTTCCATATTATTATACAGCATTATTTATATTTGTGATACTTATAGGAATATAATTTTATGAAACTTGACTATTACATATTCAATCAAAACAAACAAATTCAAATTCTCTGAAGATATCTCTTAAATAAGGTTTATGAATATTACCAGATAAGTATTTAATGTTTACGAGATTTGTTTTCCAGGCAGTTCCCAGAGAACAGATTTATGCACTCAACGCGATTACTCTTGACCGATTACGAAATGCAAGCAACGGAAAAGGTGCCTTGAAGGTGCTTGCTGCAACGATTTAATCTTGAGGAGAACACCAATTTGTGAATGCAAAGTTAATTACGGGCTTTAAACTCAACTAGAGTTTAGAATAGTTTTGAAGGGACAAGTTTTAATATAATCACTATTTCGATTAATCTGCATTATGATTTCGAGTAATTAGCTCCTTTAACCAAACAATTTGCATCTTGAAATTGGAATTGTTTCAGATGAGAAGTTAATTCCGGTAGGATGCTTTATTCCTACGAGATGATGTCTAAAAGGGGTTGAATTCTGCGGGTAGGATTCTTATTTACTGTACTGTACTGTTCTATTCTAGTACTGAATAGAACACGCGGATAGCCAGATTTTCGTCTTAAATTTGAGCATCACACATGCCTGATTTTAAGGAAAGTTAGTGAGTTTGACTTTCACGAGGTAAAGGATATTAGAATTTATTTTACAGTATTAATTGAAATCTATGTGATTTAATAATAAAAATATTTCCTTTAATAATGTTTATGCATTCAACTCTATTACTCTTGACTGATTACGAAAAGATATTGCTGATAACGAATAGATATTACTCTTGACTGATATTGAAAATCAAACGTTGTTCAAATGGCTGGAAGCCTTTATATTAAGTTATTGATTTAATTATATTGCTCATTGAAAGTTTTAATTGTTTAAATGCAAAAAAGACACTAAAAAATAACAACCGTTTATGAAATACGTAATCCTGAAATGTTTGTGCAAAATTAAGGGAAATTAAAAAATGTTATAGAACAAAAATATTTTAATTATTATGTTAATTTTTTATGAAAGTTAATAACTGAAAATTAAATTTTTAGGTAATATTAATTCTTCTTCTTCATTGACGCCACAGTCCCATGGTGGGCCGAGGCCGTCAGCCTACTGGCAGATTTCAGACATGAGATATTTTTCTTTTTACTTGGTGGGGTTACCAGCCCTGCTCCCTACAGTTCTATTAGGCAGGGATCTAAGGTTTAAAGTGGATTCTGAACCATTACAAACAATTATGGCACCGCTGGAGGACTCGAACACTGTTACACCGAGAGCCAGATAGCGCTAGTCACTCGGCCATCAGGCCCCAATATTATTTTTATTATATATAATTACTAATTAATATTACCTTTCTATACTAATGCATATAGTATAGAAAAAAGTATACATAGAAATTATATATAATAATTTTTATTTGAAGGGCCTGATAATTTTTTTCTCATCATACAAGTTAGTATTTTTTTTAAAGAATATGCATGTATTGATGTATGTATTTAAAAATATAATTCTGATAAAGATATTTGTGTCTATCATCTTATTAGTAAAAAGGGTTCTCGGAGAAACTTTGATAACAAGTGAAGAATCACTGATACAGATAAAATAATTATTGCTTACAAAATTAATACTAATTAACTTTTAATAACTAATATATAAATAAAAGTTAACGCCAAGAGACAATACCCACATTATCACATATCCTAAAATTAGAAAAAGGGAAAGACATACTAGTATTTTTAGAAAAAACAAATATCTTAGAAAAGTAACAAAGATAAAATACTATCACTCATAATCTGCAAATTGTGAGAATATTAACAACCAACCAACCTCGAAAACAAAGCAGTTCTGCAGGGCCATTCAATCACGATGTTTGGAAGTGTCCGTATCCTCCATTGTCCACATCGGCATCTTCCTGGTGCAGTAATTTCGATTTCCCTAAATCCGGGGACGCCTCTTATTTCATGATTATTGCCACGCAGAATTACTGTCAGTTCCGCTCTTAATTGGACAAAGGGCTGGCGAGACTGAAAGGACACAATAAATTATTCCAAATCCCTTCAATACCGCGTAGTCCAGTTAAACTGGAGCTTTAATCCACGGAGGCCATGGAAAGCCTGCCACCTAAGCAGCTATCATCTGCAATTGAATAATTGCGATTGTGCCTTCAGCAACTGTGACAGTCGGATAAATGAAAATATAGGAATTTATTAAGATTAGTGCTGTAGTGAGTATTTGTTTGCCAATTTTGAGGAGTACTTACTTGCCAATTTTGGTGTACTTACTTGCCAATTTTTACTTGCCAATTTTGAGGAGTTACTTGCCAATTTAAATTGTTTCTTATATGCTATTAGTAGATATGCACCGAAATTTCCCCGCTGTAGCGAATAAGGTTTAGTTTTAGTTTTGATAAATTTTGTTAGGAATGAAATAGTTAAAAGTTTGAAAACTTTAAATAAATTTATTTAAATAATATAAATTGGCTAAATACAGAAATCATTCTTATTCGAGAATTCCATTTCAAATAATTTTTTTCTCATCATACATTGGTTAGTATTTTTTTTTTTTTTTTTTTTTAAGAATATGGTACTTTTTTTTATAAGGAAAATAGAAAACTAATACAATAACTAATAATAACTAATGACGTCACTAGGTGGTTCGAATAATTTTGTTTTGAGCCATCTAGTGGCTTGAAAATCTAATGAAATAAAAAAAGTAAAGTTTATATATATATCAATCATCATCATCAGTGGCTCGACAACACCATGGTGAACCAGGGCCTTCTGCCTGCTGGCAGATTTCGGGACATGAGATATTTTTTTTTTGGGGGGCAGGGTTGTCAGCCATACACTTTAAACTTTAGATCCCTGTTTACTATGACTGTAAAGTGGATTCCAAATCCCAAACAATTATGGCACCGCCAGGGACTCGAATCCTGTTGCACAGATAGCCAAAGCGCTAGGCACTCGGCCATCAGGCCCCAATATATTATTGTTATATATAATGCCTAAGTAATATGCATTTAATGGATATACTTAAAATATCATTCTGAAAAAGAGATTGGTGACTTTCATCTTATTAGTAAAAAGGGTTCGCTGAAATACTTAGAAATCACGTGGAGAACTGAAGAATCACTGATATAGATAAAATAATTATTCCATGCAAAATAAATGCAGTGATAAATAACAGTTAACGCCAAGAGATAATACCACATTATCCTAAAATTAGAAAAAGGGAAAGACCTATTTCGAAAACATAATTATCTTAGTAAAAGGAAACAAAGATAAAAATACCATCCCTCTTAATCTCCAAATTGTGAGAATGTTAACAACCAGCCAACTCGAAAACAAATCACTTCTCCACGTCCATTCAATCACGATGTTTGGAAGTGTCCATATTCTCCGTTGTCCACACCAGCATCTTCCTGGTGCAGTAATTTCGATTTCCCTAAATCCACGAGGCCCTGTGTGACGCCTCTTATTTCATGATTATTGCCACGCAGAATTACTGTCAGTTCCGCTCCCTAATTGGACAAAGGGCCGGCGAGACTGAAAGGGCATAATAAATTATTCTAAATCCCTTCAATACCACGAAGTCCAGTTAAACTGGAGCTCTAATCCGTGGTGGCCGTGGAAAACCCGCCACCTAAGCAGCTATCATCAGCGATTGAATAATTGCGATTGTTGTGCCTCCTGCAACTGTGATAGTCGGATAAATGAAAATATGAGTATTCGTTAAGATTAGTGCTGTAGTGACTTTTTGTTTGCCAATTATTAAATTGTTCTTTATATTGTATTAGTAGATATGACCAGGAATTTCCCGGTTGTAGAGAATAAAATTTGGTTTTAGTTTTTTTAAATTTTAGTGTTAACAAATAAGAGACTGAATGACTTGCGAATTAATTTTCACGTTACATATTTGCCGGAAATACTGGTTGTCGATGTCTCATACTCAGATGGTTCAATGAATACGTTTATATTGATTTTGAAATACATTCAACACTAAAACAAGTAAAACAGTATTGGTATATTCTAAAATATAAAACGCCTTTTGCTCAACACTTGCCATAGCGGCCTTATGGCCAACTTGCTGGCTCTGTGATCGTTGGAACCAACGGCTTCAGGTTCGAGTCCTGGCGTTCGCAGGATGTTTGTTGGTGGTTCGGAATCCACTTTAAACTGCAGGTCCCGTTCCTTTTAGGCTAAAGTGTGCACAAGATGACCGTAGAGCGATGGACCAAGCAATCACTTATCACTTTGCAAAATGGGCCGATGAGAGGGCTCTTTATAATAAGAATGCAATAGAGCGCCCTGATGTCCATTTGGCTAGTGCTCTAGTCTATGGTACCACAGTTTCAGGTTTGAATCCCTGTTGGTGGCATGGATGTTTAACTGTTCGGAATCCACGTTAAACTGTAGTTCCCGGTCTAATTAACCCAAAGAGTGTCAAAAATGAACTGTAGAGTGACAAATCAAATCAAATCAAATTATGCAACATAGAAATGAGTTCAGTCTAACGGTAACGACTTAACATGGTTGAAACTAAATCTTTAAAATCCATTTTATTATGAAGCATTATTTATGTTTGTGTTACTTTTTGAAATATAGTTATATAAAACTTGACCATTAATATTCAATCAGAACAAAATATTCAATTTTTCTGAAGCCATCTCTTACATAAAGTTTATGAATATTACCAGATAAGTATTTAATGTTTACGAGATTTGTTTTCTAAATAAATCTCATGAAACAGATTTATGCACTCAACGCTATTACTCTTGACCGATTCGAAATGCAGGCAACGGAAAAGGTGCCTTGAAGGTGCTTGCTGCAAAGATTTAATCTTGTGGAGAACACCAATTTGTGAATGCAAAGTCAATTACGGGCTTTAAACTCAACTAGAGTTTAGAATAGTTTTGAAGGGACAAGTTTTAATATAATCACTATTTCGATTAATCTGCATTATGATTTCGAGTAATTAGCTCCTTTAACAAAACAATTTGCATCTTGAAATTGGAATTGTTTCAGATGAGAAGTTAATTCTAGTACGCTTTATTCCTACGAGATGATGTCTAAAAAGGGGTTGAATTCTGCTGGTAGGATTCTACTTTCTGCGATTCTACTTAGACGGGGAGGTAGATTTTCATGTTAAATTTGAGCATCACACAAGCCTGATTTTAAGGAAAGTTAATGAGTTTGACTTCTACGAGGTAAAGGATTTAAAAAATTTACTTTAAATAGAGTATTAATTGAAATTTAATATGATTTAATAATAAAAATATTGTCTTTAATAATGTTTATGCATTCAAACGATTACTCTTGACTGATTACGAAAAGATATTTATAACGAATTATATATATATATTAAATATATATATAACAAACGAAGATTATAACGAATAGACATTATATTAAATACCAATAGATATTACTCTTGATATTGAAAATCAAATGGTGTTCAAATAGCTGGATGCATTTGTAATAAGTTATTGATTTAATTAAACTTGCTCGTTGAAAGTTTCATTTGTTTAAATGTAAAGGAGGATTCAAAATAACAACTATTTATGAAATACATAATCCTGAAACTTTTTTTGCAAATTTAAGAGAAATTTAAAAAAAAAAAAAAAGTTAAGAAACAAACACATTTTAATTATAAGTTAAATTTATTTTTTAATGAAAGTTAATAATTGAAAATTACACTTTTAGGTAATATTAATTATTCTTCTTCATTGGCGCAACAGTCCCATGGAGGGCCGAGGTAGGACGCCTATTGGCAGATTTCAAGACATGAGATGTTTTTTTTTTTATGGCCTAAGGTTGTCAGCCCTGCACCATTAAACTGGGATCTAAGGTTCACAGGAGATTTCATACCACTACAAATAATCATGGCACTACTAGGACTCGAACCCTGTTATTCCGAGAGCCACAGCGCTAGTGACTAGGTCCTCAGGCCACAATGTTAATTATTATAAATAATTTCTAAGCATTATGCATTTAATGTATGCATTTAAAGTGTTTTGATAAAGGGGTCGGTGCCTTATTAATAAAAAGGGTTCGCTGTAAAACTTTGATAACAAGTTGGAGAACCGCTGATATAGATAATATACACTGAAGGGACAAAAGTCATGGGATACCTCTTAATATCGTGTCGGCCCTCTTTTCGCCCGGCGAAGTGCAGCAACTCGACGTGGCATGGACTCAACAAGTCGTTGGAAGTCTTCTGCAGGAATATTGAGCCATGCTGTCTCGATAGACGTCCATAATTGTGAAAGCGTTGATGGTGCAGGATTTTGGGCACGAACAGACCTCTCGATGATGTCCCATAAATGCTCGATGGGATTCATGTCGGGCGATCTAGGGGGCCAGATCATTCGTTGGAATTGTCCAGAATGTTCTTCAAACCAATCGCGAACAGTTGTGGCCCGGTGACATGGCGCATTGTCATCCATAAAAATACCATCGTTGTTTGGGTACATGAAGTCCATGAATGGCTGCAAGTGATCTCCAAGTAGCTGAACATAAGCATTTCCAGTCAATGTTCGGTCCAGAGGACCAAGTCCATGCCATGAAAAAACAGCCCACACCATTACGGAGCCACCACCAGCTTGAACAGTGCCTTGCTGACAGTTTGGGTCCATGGCTTCGTGGGGTCTGCGCCACACTCGAACCCTACCATCAGCTCTTACCAACTGAAATCGTGACTCATCGGACCAGGCCACGGTTTTCCATTAATCAGGGACCAACCGATATGCTCACGTGCCCACGAGAGTCGCTGCAAGTGATGTCGTTCTGTCAGTAAAGGCACTCGAGTCGGTCTTCTGCTGGAATAGCCCAAGAAAGCCAAATTTCTCCGCAGTTCAAGAAAGTCCCTTGTACGTCCCACATTGATTTCTGCGGTTATTTGACGCAGTGTTGCTTGTCTGTCAGAATTTACGACTCTTTGCAGACGTCGCCGGTCTCGGTCGTTAAGTGCAGGCGGTCGACCACTGCGCTGTCCATGATGGGATGTTATGCCTGAAATGTCATACTCTCGGCGCACTCTTGACACAGTGGATCTGGGAATGTTGAATTCCCTAACGATTTCGAAATGGCATGACCCATGCGTCTAGCTCCAACTAACATTCCGCGTTCAAAGTCTGTTAATTCTCGTCGTGCGGTCATCATCACGTCAAAACTTCTTCACATGAATAACTTGAACAGAAATGAAAGCTCTGCGAAAGCACTGAGCATTTATACCTGTTCTACGCGAGGCTACTGCCATCTGAAAATTTGCATATTGCTATCCCATGACTTTTGTCACTTCAGTGTAATTATTGCCTACAAAATTAATGCAGTGATAAATAAAAGTAAACGTTAAGACGTAATACCATATTATTCATTATGAATGGCCAACAACCCCATGGTGGGTCAAAGCCGTCTGCCCACTGGCAATTTTCGAAACATGAGATGTCTTCTTTTTTACGGGGAAGGGTTGCCAGCCCTACGCCCAACAGTCAAGAGAGACTGGGACTACAGTTTAAAAGGGATTCTGAACCATTGCAAACATCCGGGGCACCGCCGGGACTCGAACTCGAAACCTATGATATCTAGCTCCAGATCGCTAGCCACTCGGCCATTCAGTAAAAAGGATTCGCGGAGAAATTTTTACAAGTGAAGAACCACTGATATAGATAAAATAAATATTGCCTACAAAATTAATACTGTGATAAATAAAAGTTAAAGCCAAGAGACAGTACCACATTATTACATATCCTGAAATTAGTAAAATGGAAAGAGAAATTAGAAAAGATAGAAAAAGATAAAGATTAGAAAAAGATTATCTTAGAAAAAAAAAAGATAAAATACGTTCACTGATTATCTCCAGATTGTGAAAATATTAACAACCAACCATCTTGAAAACAAAGCAGTTCTGCATGGCTATTCAATCACGATGTTTGGAAGTATCCATATCCATTGTCCACAACGGCATCTTCCTGGAGCAGTAATTTCGATTTCTCTAAATTCACGGGGGCCTCTTATTTCATGATTATTGCCGCGCAGAATTACTGTCAGTTCCGCTCTTAATGGGACAAAGGGCTGGCGTGACTGAAAGGACACAATAAATTATTCTAAATCCCTTCAATACCACCTAGTACAGTTAAACTGGTTCTTTAATCCACGGAGGCCGTGGAAAGCCTGCCACCTAAGCAGCTATGATCTGCGATTGAATAATTGCGATTGTCTTGCCTTCAGCAACTGTGATAGTCGGATAAATGAAAATATAGTAATTCGTTAAGATTAGTTATGTAGTGAGTATTTGTTTGCCAATTTAAATTGTTTTGTATATTCTATTAGTATATTTATAATTCTGTTTAAACATTTTCTGGCTATATATTTCATAACTGAAAAAAAAAACAAAAGAAAAGAATTAGGCAACATATATTTCTGAATAATTTTACTAAAATTTATAATAAAATATGATGTTTAAAATTTCCTTTTCAGATATCGAAATGTTTGCAGTATTTAATAAGCATTTACATCATTTAAATAAATCGATTTGACGAATTTATTTAAATGGGTTTTGTAACGTTATTTTACTCTTCCAATACTTGAATAAGCAATATTAGATTGCTCGATTGCTTAGCAGTTTAAATCATTATTCCTCATTACATGTAAGCAAAATATAGATTTTTAGAAAAATAAAACTATTCTTTAAATGATGAAAGATCCATGGAAAATAATAACTCTCCAATCTCCCACAAAGAATAATTCTCCATTGAAAATTTCCAAGTTTTTTTTTCTTTTATACTTCAAACGATTGATTATCAAAACCACAAGAAATAGTATACAATTATACATGGATAATTTAATACAAACACAATTTCAAAATACAAAAAAAATATAAATAAAATCAGTTTACAGACCAGTCTAGACTGTCTGGTCCTTTTTTTCTTATCGAGGTTTAACCTGTTACGATTGCAGTCAAACATTCATGTTATCGACATCCGAAAAGCTTTCATCGGGCCAGCGAAAGGATTTATGTCCCCTCTTTGCTAACGATCCGTTACTGTTTATCAGTATTTTCTGTATTTGTGTAGAAAGAGCGGGAGTTGTTGAAGAAAAGGGTTCCAAGTTTAACATCGTTCGTAGTATTGGATTTCCATTCATTTTAGAAGGTCCGATAAGAGAGTGACAGTTTGAGAAAGAACATGTAAGAGAAAGGTTGGGGTTTAGTTCAGGGTGATATATCTGTTTTAATAGTTAACAAATTTTAAAAATGGGTATATCGATGGAATTTTTTTTTTTATTTTGTACTGAAAATTGATTCAAATTCAAAAAATGTGCAGAAAATAGTTTTCAAAGAAAAAGAAATTTCAAGTTAGTTTTATCAGTAAAATATAAACAATATTATTTTGATCTATCGTAATGCATTTTATTTTTTAGCATGTTAAAACACTCTGATATATATATATATATACATATATGTTTAACTCTTCTAAATTAAATTATTTTAATTGAAAGAAATCAAAAATGATTGGAAAGCTATTTTTTAAAAATTTCTCAAAAAAAAAAAAAAAAATGAGTGAGAATTCATCTTATGTAAGCACTGATAACAATTTATTCTGCGCATTAACCTTACTTGTTAAATTCTGATGAGGTTTATTCTAATAACTGTTGATTCCATATCGTACTTATTATTATCCATTATCATAATTAATAATAAAAATTGCTAACTGACGATCTTGAGGACAAACGTCGGTGTGATTAAATATGATGCTTAAAATTTCCTTTTCAAATAACGAATATTTTTCCAATATTTAATAAGCATTTACATTTTTTAAATAAATCGGTTTGACGAATTTATTTAAATGGTTTTTGTAACGTTATTTTACTATTCCAATACTTAAAGAAGCAGTATTAGATTGCTCGATTGCTTAGCAATTTAAATCATTATTCCTCATTACATGTAAGAAAAATATAGATTTTTAGCAAAATAAAACTATTTTTAAATAGTGAAAGATCCATGGAAAATAATAACTCTCCAATCTCCACAAAATAATAATATTCCATGGAAAATTTCCAAGTTTTTTTCTTTTATACTTCAAACTATTGATTATCAAACCCGCAAGATACAGTTTAATACATGGATAATTTAATACAAACACAATTTCAAAATACAGAAAAATAAATAAATAAAATCAGTTTAAAGAGACCAGTCTAGACTATCTGGTCGCCTTTTCTTATCGAGGTTTGACCTGTTACGATTGCAGTCAAACATTCATGTTATCGACATCCGAAAAGCTTTCATCGGGCCAGCGAAAGGATTTATGTCGCTCTTGCTAACGATCCGTTGCTGTTTATCAGTATTTTCTGTATTTGTGTAGAAAGAGCGGGAGTTGTAGAAGAAAAGGGTTCCAAGTTTAACATCGTTTGTAGTATTGGATTTCCATTCATTTTAGAAGGTCCGATAAGAGTGGCAGTTTCAGAAAGGAGATGTAAGAAAAAAAAGGTTTAGTTCAGGGTAATATATCTGAAATTTTTAAGTTTTTAGTTAACAAATTTTAAAATGGATATAACTGTTTTTTTATTTTGGGGTGTTATTTATTTATATTCAAAAAGGTCCAGAAAACAGTTTTTTAAAGAAACTGAAATTTGAAGTTAGTTTGATAAGTGAAATATAAAAAATATTATTTTGATGTATTTTAATATATTTAACTTTTAATACTTTAAGGAACAGCAAATATCGATCAAACTCAAAAAGCTACTCTCATTAGCAGCTAGAAAAGAAAACTCAAGAAGTCGAAGTAAATAGAAATTTAATTTATCTTGAAGCTAGAAAACTTTTATCTTCGTATGCTGATATGACGAAGAAAAGCACAGTGTCGCAATTTGTGCATTAATTCGATTAATTTCTGACATGAATGAGTATAATTAGAATAAATTAGCCCACCTCTTCATAAACTCACTTTTATTTTATTTTCAAACCTTTGCATACTGACTGTGCTAGTTTTGCTAATAATTTTTTAGCTTAGCATCAACATCTGCCTTTCTGTCCTTTCCAAATCATACAACTCAGAAGATGAAATTTATTACAAAGAATAAATTATATTCAATAGATCATTTACCCAAGAAAAACTCGGGTTCCGGACAAGCTGTTTTATTCGCTTAGGAATTTTCAAAAAACATGCCGACTTTTGGTTCATCCTGTATTTAAAGAGAGAACAAATAGGAAGATTTTCTTGTGGAACTTCATCAGCGTGACGAGGTTCGAGGAAGATATTGCAAATTCGTTGAAAATTTTAAAAGAACTGAAGACTAACATTGAATTCTCCAAAATGTTTAATTCTGTTGTTGAATTCTCCAAAAGTTTCTTTAAAAACGCAGAAAATGAAATTCCTTACAAAGAATAAATTATATTCAATAGATCATTTACCCAAGAAAAACCTGAATAATATACCCTGGTTCCTGACAAGCTGTTTTATTCGCTTTGGAATTTTCAAAAAGCATGCCGACTTTTAGTTCATCCTGTATTTAAAGAGAGAACAAACAGGAAGATTTTCTTGTGGGTGACGAGGTTCGAGGAAGAGACTGCAAATTCGTTCTAAATTTAAAAAAACTGAGGACTAACATTGAATTCTCCAAAATGATGGTTTCTTTAAACAGTTTCACGAGTCCATTTTATGAATACATAGAGTTAATTTAGAAAAATATTTACCAATAAAAGGCTTTAAATATTTTCCTTTGAGCATATAGGGATTCCTTACAAATATAAAAAAAAGATCAGATAAGAAGTAATTGTACATCAGAAAATATTACAAAAACAAAAAAGAACTATACAAAACTGAAATTTTCAAGTTTTTATTCCAACCACTGAATGTTAACAAACGCTAAACTGAATAACTTGGAACGCATTTTCACTTTAGATATTTGCTGAAAAACTGGGATGTTGATGTTTTATTCTTTGGTGATACTTTGAATATGTTGCATATTGATATTCCATACAGCACTGAAACAAATAATAAAGTTTTGTTATATTCTAAAAAATACTAAATGCCTTTTCCTCATTATTTATCATTTTACGAAATGGGTAGTTGAGACATCCTCTTTCTAATAAGGATGAAATATAGTTCGAATACTGGTGAATGGATGCTTGTGAATAGGTCGGAATCTACGTTTTTAAATTCTAGGTCCCGGTTTAATTAGCCCAAAGTGCAAAAAAAATGACAGTAGAGCGACAAATCAAATAAAGTCAAATTATGCAACATAGAAATGAGTTCAGTGTAAGGTTTAACAAATTAACGTGGCTGTAACTAAATCTTTAAAATGTACATTTTATTATGAAGCATTGTTTATATTTGTGTTACTTTTCGAAATATAATTATAGAAAACTTGACTATTACATATTCAAACAGAACTAAAAATTCAAATTCTCTGAAGCCACCTCAAAAATAAAGTTTATGCATATTACCAGATCTGTATTTAATATTTATGAGATTTGTTTTCCAGGTCAGTTCCCAGAGAACAGATTTATGCAGTCAACGTGATTACTCTTGATCGATTACGAAATGCAGGCAACTGAAAAGGTGCCTTGAAGGTGCTTGCTGCAACGATTTAATCTTGAGGAGAACACCAATTTGTGAATGCAAAGTTAATTACGGGCTTTAAACTCAACTAGAGTTTAGAATAGTTTTGAAGGGACAAGTTTTAATATAATCACTATTTAGATTAATCTGCATTATGATTTCGAGTAATTAGCTCCTTTAACCAAACAATTTGCATCTTGAAATTGGTATTGTTTCAGATGAGGAGTTTATTCCAGTACGCTTTATTCCTACGAGATGATGTCTAAAAAGGGGTTGAATTCTGCGGGTAGGATTCTATTTACTGTACTGTACTGATTCTATTCTAGTACTGAATTCTACTTACGCGGGTAGCCAGATTTTCGTCTTAAATTTGAGCATCACACATGCCTGATTTTAAGGAAATTTTAAGAAAAGTTGTAAGAGTATTTTGACTAATTGATTTCATCCATAAAAAATTGGGTTTAAAGAATTTACATATTTACTTAGAACATTAATTGAAATGTAATATGATTTAATAATAAAAATATTGCCTTTAATAATGTTTGTGCATTGAACGCTTACTCTTGACTGATTACGAAAACATATTACTGATAACGATTAGATATTACTGATAATGAATAGATATTATATTGATTACGAATAGATATTACTCTTGATTGATAATGAAGATCAAACGTTGTTCAAATGGCTGGATGCCTTTATAATAAATTAATGATTTAATTATGCTTGCTTATTGAAAGAAATTTTATTTATTTATGCAAAGGACACTTTAAAAATAACAACGATGTCGTTTATGAAAAATATATCGGTTTTGAAAACGTTTATGTAAAATTATTTTGGGAGAAATTCTAAAAAAAGTTATTTTAATTATAAGTTAAATTTTTTTATGGAAGTTAATGACTGAAAATTAAAAACATTGTTTTTAGGTAATTAGCGAACTAAAATTAGAAATTTACAATGAAATTATTCTTCTTCATTGTCACAACAGATCCATGGTGGGCCGATGGCCGTCTGCCTACTGGCAGATTGAAATCGTGACTCATGACCAGGATGTTTTTCATTTTTACGGACCAACCGAAATGGTTGTCAGAGTCTGCACCCTATAGTTCAAAGACCGGGATCTAAGGTTTAAAGTGGATTCCAAATCATTACAAACAATAACTCGGTCGTTAAACGGTCGAACCGCCGGACCTCCACTGTCACACCGAGAGCAGAGCGCTTGTCACTAGGCCATCAGCCATCTGAAAATTTCACGCATAACCTGTTCTACGCGATGCTACTGCCATCTGAAAATTTGCATATTTGTCAATATGTATTTAATGTATACATTTTAAAATATTCTGATAAAAATGTCGGTGTATTTCATCTTATTATTAACAAGTAATAAAAAAATTTTTTCGTAAGTCGATTTCTATTTAGGTCAACAAAATTTTTTTTTTTTATTTTAGTTATTTTTTATTAAATAATTGCAATTAATATAAATATGTATATACATATGACAGAGTCACAATATTAAGTGGCAAAATAGAAATCGAATTTTCTTGCAATTTTCCGTTTTCCTTTCTATATATGGTGTTGGACTATTTTTTTTGTTTGTTACTGTTTATTCGCATTCTATTTTTTTTTTCGTTTCTAATTTTTGAAGGTGATGGTGGTCATAATTTCTCATTCTATCCGTCTCTTGTAATGCATTAAATTTAATTACTGAATTAATATTTTAAAAAACTGTATTAACATCAAGTGTCATCCACTACAAGTTCAAAAAAATGTATTTGAACTTGGTGGATGAATAAAAAGTATTTTATTAACGATTAAAAATTTGAACAAGATATATATAGAGAGAGTGTGAACTATTAATAGGAATTGAAAAAGGGTAAGAGAAGAAATTTTGTTAACAAGTTGAAGAACCACTGATATATTTAAAATAATTATTGCCTACAAAATTAATACAGCGATAAATAAAAGTTAACTCCAAAAGATAATACATCATTATCGCATATCCTAAAATTAGTAAAAGGGAAAGACATATTTGGAAAACATAATTATCTTAGAAAAGGAAACAAAGGTAAAATACGATCACCCATAATCACCAAACTGTGAGAATATAACAACGAACCAACCTCGAAAACAAAGCACTTCTCCACGGCCATTCAATCACGATGTTTGGAAGTGTCCATATCCTCCATTGTCCACATCGGCATCTTCCTGGTGCAGTAATTTCGACTTCCCTAAATCCACGGGCCTCTTATTTCATGATTATTGCCACGCAGAATTACTGTCAGTTCCACTCTTAATTGGACAAAGGGCTGGCGAGACTGAAAGGACACAATAAATTATTCTAAATCCCTTCAATACCGCGTAGTCCAGTTAAACTGGAGCTTTAATCCACGGGGGCCGTGGAAAGCCTTGGCACCTAAGCAGCTATGATCTGCTATTGAATAATTGCGATTGTTGTGTCTTCTGCAACTGTGATAGTCGGATAAATGAAAATATAGGAATTTATTAAGATTAGTGCTGCAGTGAGTATTTGTTGCCAATTTAAATTGTTTCTTATATTGTATTAGTAGATATGATCTGGAATTTCCCGGCTGTAGAGAACGAGGTTTAGTTTTAGTTTTGGTAAATTTTGTTAAAAAAATATTGGTGGGGAATTAAAGGCTTGAAGCGTTCAATAAATATACTTAAAAAATATAAATTTTCTAAATACAGAAATTATTCTTATTCGAGAATTCCATTTCAAATAATTTTTTTCTTATCATACATTGGTTGGTAATTTTTAAAGAAAAGAATATGATCAAAACTAATACAAATAAAAAATAACAAAAATGTTTTCTATAGTAACTTAAGTAATGACGCCACTAATTGGTTCAAGTAATTGCTTACTATCTTGCTCCATCTAGTGATGTAAAAATCCTCAATGAAAAAGTTAAACTTATATATACCACTCTCTTTCTCTCTCTCTAAATATATATATATAGAGATATTATCTATAAAAAATTATTTATAAAAATTATCAGTTATATATATATATACATAACTGATAATTTTTATAAATAATTTAGGATACTCACCAGATAAAAAACAATAAATTAAAAATGATTAATTTTAAGTTCGTCTGCATAAAATAAAAATTAATTAAATTAATTCCTTAAATTTAGGAAATACACACAGACAAATATCATGCTTTTACATATAGATTATATTTAGAACTTTATACAAATACAAATACATTATATTTATAAATGACGTTTTTAGAGATATAAACGAATCATGATTTTGCCTATTTCATGAAAAAGCTAATTTCTAATGGAAAGAAAATCCCATCTATGTTAAAATTCATTTATCTTGGAATTTGCTTATGCGTGACAGATTTTCTGTCTAAAGTTGAATTAGTTATTATTTGATTATTTATATTCAATTTTTTAAGCAGCAACAACATATTTTTTAAGACATACAAACAATAAAACTTATCCTAAACAATATAAAAAATAGCTTAAATTGTACTAAAACGATCAACAGATATATTTTAAAGATACTAAACCAAAAGAAAATATAACAAACATAATACAATATTTTAGTTCTCCATTTTATAAGATAAAAAGTATTGATGGAAATTGGAAATTATTATTTTCATAATTCTATTAAAGTGATAAAAAATTTTTTTTAAACCAAGTTTTTACAATTAAAGTGATAGTTTTATTTATTGGTTATTATTTTATAGTTTATATTTGTTCATAATAATCAACAAGTAATAATCAATCAACGATAGATTTTCTGTACATTTAGTAATTACTCCTTTTCCTTTTCCATCCCCATACCTAGGGATATGTAGTCCCCTACAATAGAAAGGTGAGTATGGAATATCAGTGGGCCTCGCGCATACCACGAACAGCCTACTGATGGGAGATGGGGAGAACAGGGCCTTCCGGGTAGAATTGGGGTGGGTTGGGGTAACTGTATAATTTCAACATTTCATTATCATATGGAAGAAAACATAAAAAACACTCACCAATGCGAGACTGCTTTAGACATATGATCACAATCGCCATTGTGCTGCTTTTTTTTTTTTAAAGCTGTGATCACAACAATGCTGCCATCGAATTCAAACCTAGATTCACCTGCTTGCTAGCTGCAAACGATGCTATTGTGTCACTAATCAGGGGGGCATAATTATTATCAAAATGATATTTCAAATTGTTAACATTGCTTAAACATTTTTTTGACTATATTTAACTGAAAGAAAAACACAAAGAAAGAATTACACAGCATATATTTCTGAATAATTTTACTGAAATTTATAGTAAAATATGATGTTAAAATTTCCCTTTTAGATATCAAATTGTTTCCAATATTTAATAAGAACTTACATTATTTAAATAAATCGGTTTGGCGAATTTATTTAAATTGTTTTTGTAACGTTATTTTGCTATTCCAATACTTGAAGAAGCAATATTTAGATTGCTCGATTGCTTAGCAGTTTAAATGATTATTCCCTCATTACATGTAAGAAAAATATAGATTTTTAGTAAAATAAAACTATTCTTTAAATGATGAAAGATCCATGGAAAATAATAACTCTCAATCTCCACAAAAGAATAACTCTGCATTGAAAATTAACCAGTTTTTTTTCCTTTATACTTCAAAATTATTGATTATCAAAACCGCAAGATATACTAGTATACAATTGTACATGGATAATTTAATATAAACACAATTTCAAAATACCGAAAAAAAAAAAATAAAATCAGTTTACAGACCAGTCTAGACTATCTGGTTGCCTTTTCTTATCGAGGTTTAACCTGTTACGATTGCAGTCAAACATTCATGTTATCGACATCCGAAAAGCTTTCATCGGGCCAGCGAAAGGATTTATGTCCCCTCTTTGCTAACGATCCGTTGCTGTTTATCAGTATTTTCTGTATTTGTGTAGAAAGAGCGGGAGTTGTTGAAGAAAAGGGTTCCAAGTTTAACATCGTTCGTAGTATTGGATTTCCATTCATTTTAGAAGGTCCGATAAGAGAGTGACAGTTTGAGAAAGAACATGTAAGAGAAAGGTTGGGGTTTAGTTCAGGGTAATATATCTGTTTTAATCGTTAACAAATTTTAAAAATGGGTATATCGATGGAATTTTTTTATTTTGGAGTGCTATTGATTCAAATTCAATAAAAGGTGCAGAAAATAGTTTTAAAACGAAAAGAAATTTCAAGTTAATTTTATAAGTAAAATATAAACAATATTATTTTGATGTATCGTAATGTATTCTATTTTTAATATCTTAAAACTTTGATATATATATATATTTATACATATATATGTTTTCTTCTAAATTAAATTATTTTTAATTGAAGAAATCAAAAATGATTGGAAAGCTATTTTTTAAAAAATTCCTAAAAAAAAAAAAAAAAAAAAAAAAATGAGTGAGAATTCATCTTATGTAAGCACTGATAACAATTTATTCTGCGCATTAATTTTACTTTTTAAATTCTGCAAGGTTTATTCTAGTTGGTGTTGATTCCATATCGTAATTATTATTATTCATTTTCATAATTTATAATAAAAAAATTGCTAACTGACGATCTTGAGGACAAACGTCGGTGTGACTAAATATGATGCTTAAAATTTTCCTTTTCAAATAACGAATATTTTTCCAATATTTAATAAACATTTACATTATTTAAATAAATCGGTTTGACGAATTTATTTAAATGGTTTTTTAAACGTTATTTTAATATTCCAATACTTGAGGAAAGCAATATTCGATTGCTGATGCTTAGCAGTTTAAATTATTATTCCTCCTCACATGCAAGCAAAATATAGATTTTTAGCAAAAATAAAACTATTTTTTAAATGGTGAAAAATAAATGGAAAATAATAACTCTCCAATCTGGACAAAAGAATAATTCTTCATGGAAAATTTCCCAGTTTTTTTCTTTATACTTCAAAACGATTGATTATCAAACCCACAAGATATAGTATACAATTATACATGGATAATTTAATACAAACACAATTTCAAAATGCAGAAAAAAATAAATAAAATCAGTTTACAGACCGGTCTAGACTATCTGGCCTTTTCTTATCGATGTTTAACCTGTTACGATTGCAGTCAAACATTCATGTTATCGACATCCGAAAAGCTTTCATCTGGCCAGCGAAAGATTTATGTCCCCTCTTGCTAACGACCCGTTGCTGTTTATCAGTATTTTCTGTATTTGTGTAGAAAGAGCGGGAGTTGTCGAAGAAAAGGGTTCCAAGTTTAACATCGTTTGTAGTATTGGATTTCCATTCATTTTAGAAGGTCCGATAAGGACGTGGCAGTTTGAGAAAGGAGATCTAAGAGAAAGGTTGGGGTTTAGTTCAGGGTAATATGTCTGTTTAATAGTTAACAAATTTTAAAAATGGGGATATCGATGGGGGTTTTTATTGTGGAGTATTATTGATTTGTATTCAATATGCAGAAAATAGTTTTTAAAACAAAAGAAATTTCAAGTTAGTTTGATAAGTAAAATATAAACAATATTATTTTGATGTATGGCAATGTATGCAGCATTTTAATATCTTAAGAGACTACTCTAATATATATGTATATAGGATTAGTTTTTCTAAATTAAATTATTCTAATTAAAATAAATTAAAATGTACGGAATGCTATTTTTTACAAAATTCCTAGAAAAAAAATGAGTGAGAATTCATCATATGTTAGCACTGATAACAATTTATTCTGCGCATTAACCTTGCTTGTTAAATTTTGCAAGGTTTATTGTAGTTGGTGTTGATTCCATGTCATAATTATTATTATCCATTATCATAATCTGAAATAAAAAAATTGCTAACTGACGTTCTTGAGGACAAACGTCTGTGTGATTTATTGCGATATATGAAAATTTGGTTGGTAGTTTGATATTTGAAGAAGTGATGTAGAAGCTTCAGAGTTTAAAAAAGCACAAGCCATTTTATCCTTCATTACAGATTCATTGGACAATGTAGCAAAAATGGCAGATGAAATTCTTAGTCATCTTTTCTTATCGAGGTTTAACCTGTTACGATTGCAGTCAGACATTCATGTTATCGACATAAAAATTTCATCGGGCCAATAAAAGGATTTATGTTCTTTGCTAACGATCCGTTGCTGTTTATCAGTATTTTCCGTATTTGTGTAGAAAGACGGGAGTTGTCGAAGAAAAGGGTTCCAAGTTTAACATCGTTTTAGTATTGGATTTCCATTCATTTTTAAAGGTCCGACAAGAGAGTGGCAGTTTGAGAAAGGAGATGTAAGAGAAAGGTTGGGTTTAGTTCAGGGTAATATATCTGTTTTAATAGTTAACAAATTTTAAAAATGGATATATAGTTGCAATTTTTTTATATTTTGTAGTATTATTGATTTATATTCAATATATTATTTTTTAATTATTTTGATGCGTCGTTATACATATGTCGTTTTTAGCATTTTAAGGGATTTATATATATTATATATATCCGTTATATATATATATATTTTATGTATTTGTATAGGAAAGTAAATAAAAAAAATAATATTCAATTTATAAACAATATATATATATTATATATAAATAATATTTATATAACATATATATGCATATGTTTAGCTCTTCTAAATTAAATTATTCTAATTGAAAATATTAAAATGAAAGTTTTTTTTTTTAACAAAATTACTAAAAAAAAAAAAAAAAATGGGTGGAATTCATCATATGTTAGCAATGATAACAATTTATTCTGCCCATTAACCTTGCTTGTTAAATTTTGCAGAACATTTTTTAAAGCCGGTCGATTCCATATCATAATTATTATTATCAAATTATATAATCTATAATAAAAAATTGCTAATTGACGATCTTGGTGGCAAATTTCTATGTGATTAAATATGATGTTTAAAATTTTCTTTCAAATAACGAATATTTTCTCAATATTTAATAAGCATTTAAATTATTTAAATAAATCGATTTGATGAATTTATTTAAAAAAATTTAATAACGTTATTTTACTATTCCAATACTTGAAGAAGAAATATTAGTTTACTCGATTCTTAGCAGTTTAAGTCATTATTCCTGTTTATATGCAAGCAAAATATAGATTTTTAGAAAAATAAAACTATCTTTAAATGATGAAAGATCCATGGAAAATAATAACTCTCCAATTTCCAGGAAAAGAATAACTCTCCATTTGAGTTTTTCTTTTTATATTTCAAACTATTGATTATCAAAATGCAAGTATGCAGTATACAATTATGCATGGATAATTTAATACAAACACAATTTTAAAAAAATAAATAAAATCAGTTTACAGACCGGTCGCAGACTATTTGGTCGGCGTTCGAGTCGCCTTTTTTATCGAGGTTTAACTTGTTACGATTGCAGTCAAACATTCATGTTATCGACATCCGAAAACTTTCATCGGGCCAGCGAAAGGATTTATGTCCCGCTTTGGTAACGATCCGTTGCTGTTTATCAGTATTTTCTGTATTTGTGTAGAAAGAGCGGGAGTTGTCGAAGAAAAGGGTTCCAAGTTTAACATCGTTTGTAGTATTGGATTTCCATTCATTTTAGAAGGTCCGATAAGAGAGTGGCAGTTTGAAAAAAGGAGATGTAAGAGAAAGGTTGGGGTTTAGTTCAGGGTAATATATCTGTTTTAATAGTTAACAAATTTTAAAAATGGATATATCGATGGATTTTCTTATTTTGGAGTATTATTATTTGGTATTCAATAAAAGGTTCAGAAAATAGTTTTTAAAGAAATTGAAATTTCAAGATAAGTAAAATATAAACAATATTATTTTGATGTACCTGTGTGCATTCAACTTTTTTAACATCTTAAGGGACTATGATGTATAAACGCATATTTAGTTTTTGTTAATTAAATTATTCTAATCGAAAGAAGTTAAAAGGATTAGAAAGCTATTTATTTCAAAATCTTAAAAGAAATGATTGTGAATTTATTGTATGTTAGCTCAGAAAACAAATTATTCGGGTCGGAATGGCTGAGTGAATAGCGCTTTGGCGATTAGTATCATGGATGTTTGTAGTGGTTCGGAATCCACTTAAGCCGTAGATCCCGGTTTCATACGACTGTAAGAGCGCCACGGAGCCAAGTCAGACTTCTACTTATAGGTTCTGCATCACAACAGAAATTGCCCCCTTTTCCTCCATCTATTAGTAGAATACTCATGGAATGTCCGTCACGAGTTGCAGAACACTGAGGATTAGTCACAACAACAAAAGCACATTTGTTCTGCACATATTAACCTTGCTTATTAAATTTTGCAACGTTTTGTTGCAACCGATGCTGATTGCATATCATGGTATTATTATCCATTATCATAATCTATAATAATAAAAATTCTAACAGACGAACTTGACAAACGTCTATGTGATTTATTAAGAACATATAAAAGGTTTGACTGGTAGTTTTGATATCTGAAGCGAACAAACCGCAGAGGCTTCAGCATCTGGCTCAAAAAAGCACAAGTAATTTTATCCTTCATTTAAGATTCATTGAACAATGTCGCACAAATCACAGATGAAATTCTTAGTCTCTCCTATAATTCATCGAAGCATTTTCCACAAAAACCGATACTAGCGACGCCACTTCATCATCTTTTCAGAGTATGAAAATTGAAGCATTAGAAGCAAACATTGTTTCACTAAGCAAAAATTTAAAATGTTCACAAATATCACGAATACCTGGTTTTTTTAAATTAGCCTAGGTGTTGAATAGCAAACCGCTCATTGGTAGTATTTGTTATATCTCTTAATTTTCTGCCCCTTTTATCCATTAGCAGACAGAAAAAGTTAACTATATATCATGGACTAGTAATAAAATACAGCGCGCGTGTCAACCTATTCTGAAAGAGAAAAGAAATCTGGGAAAAAATACCCGTCTTTTTCGTACTAATGTTGGAGCTGCCTTGCCCCTTGGCTCTTTTTCCCATTGTGCATTTATTTAAAAAAACGTGAACATTACGAAGCGATCCTGAAAATTCCGAGAAATTCCTGAAATTCTTTTCAAGTCATATATTTATTTAACTATGTACTTACTAAAGATAAATAGACAGAAGAAATATTTTGTTTATAACTCTGATTCTTTTGTGCGAAATACAATAAAACATTACAAAAATTCATATGAATGAATATGTTATTTAAAATCAATTTGGGGATCAATATTACACAAGAAAATTTATTAATACATAACCATAAATTAAGGGATAATGAAGTTCAGGCAAAGAAAGAGACAGAAGCAAAACAAATTTGACTTATTTGTAAAAGTCTATTTATTAAACAAAAGGTAAAGAGCAAAAAAGATGCTACATGTTTGACATAATTAATAAAAATTGCGATTTTTACTCCTGGAGCAAATTTCAAAAAGAACCTATTTACAAAAAAACAGTATAACATGGTTAGTATGATGATTAATATGAAGTATGTCTCCCGGACGATGCAATACAGGCCTTACAACGCCTAGGCATGCTGAGTATCAAATTATCAATCTGATCTTGGGGAATATTACACCACTCATCAAGCAATTCCCTCGAAGTTCCGGTTGAAGGTGGGAGGGGTTGACGGGCTGCAATTCGTCGGCCAAGCATATCCCACACATGCTCTATTGGATTCAAGTCCAGTGAGTATGCTGGCAATCCATACGGGTGATATCCTCAATTGAAGGCATTCGTCTACAATGTTTGCACGGTGAGGACGGGCGTTGTCATCCATAAACAGAAATTCAGCACCCATGGCGTCCCGAAACAAACGTACATGTTGTTCCAGAATGACATCCCGATAGATGTGGCCTCTGTCATCGTTACACTCTGAACATGCAGGTCAGTCCTGGAACCAAGAATAATTCCTCCCCAAACGAGCCATCCTGCACCGCCGTAACGGTGTCGTTCAATGGTGTTCTCTTGGTGGTAACGGGTACCTGGCGCTCTCCATATGAAAGTCCGGCGAGAATCAGACTGCAAACTAAACCTGGACTCGTCGGAAAACATCACACAAGACCACTGTTGCGGTGTCCACAATGCATGCTCTCTACTCCAGGTTAATCGCAGGCGACAGTGAGTTGCGGTAAAGTGGACACATCTGACAGGCCTACGAGCATATAGACCAATGTGCCTAAGCGTCTGTACACGGTCTGCCTTGAAACTGTCGTACCGGTAGCTGAAGAGAGCTGACGAGACAGGTCTGATACTGTGCTCCGTCTGTTTCTTTTGGCAGTAACTGCTAAATACCGGTCCTCATTCGGCGTTGTAACTCGGGGGCGACCTGTGCTGTAACATCTACTCACATTACCATCATCTTGGAATCGTTGCCAAAGCCTGGAGATGACACTCTGGGCGATTCCAAGTTCCTCGGATACTTCAGCTGGGTACGTCCACATTCCAGTCGTCCGATAATTCTGCCACGTAAAAAATCATCAAATGCTTCCTTTGTGCCATAACTATGCGGTTATTGCACTGAAGGCTTTAAAGCGCTTGTGAACAATTTTACTTCTTTGCCACCATTCATATATACCCCTCTCTTACACTCTCGTCATTGTGATGTACTATCCGCGCCATCTGGCGGTTTTAATACTAAATATTTAGAAAATTAAATTTACATCTATTTACAGCGGAACAATTCTTTTCAAAATCTTTGCATGATAGTAAATATTTTTCTCCCTTAGCCTCAACCGCATAGAGTTGGCCAACAGTAAAGATTATCGGCAAAAATCATCAAGCTATCATCCATATGTTAAACTAGAGAACTCTGTTTAATTTCTGCAATTCTATTCAGAGCTGCTATTTTTCCACACAAGGAAAAATAGCAGCTCTGGCACCACAGGGGACTCAACCCTTTGGCATCGAGCGCCAGACAGCTAGTCACTCGGCCATCACGTCCCAATGAAATTATTACTACTTGGAATTATTATTATTCCTGCATTAAAATTGTTGCTAAAAGGGAATTTCTAAGAACTAGGTAACAATATATATTAAAATTAGGAATACAATTACTTTTCATTAAGAAAAAATATATTTAAATGAAATAGTGAAGTGTGAGTATCCGAATGACAGTCGCGTAGTACTTTCATTACAGTAATGATTACTTTTGATTTACAACAACGAAAATGAAATTCTATTATAGATTTAATACAGCATTTAATTTTCTAAGCAAATTTTCAGAAATAAAATTAATTCAACTTTAATAAACATCTCACAAACAATAAATGCTTAATAAATATTTTTCTCAATAACAAAACAACCAACTTTTTTTTAAAAATAGCTTTTTATAATAACCTTTATTCCATACCACATTGCAAATTGATATTACTTGCACACCATAAAGGAAATAAACAAGCTATTTCCTTTTACAAATTTTTTCTTTATACTTTATTTTCAGACCCAATTTACTTTTATAAGTTCATTTGAAAATAATTTGAATTTTATTTTTCTTTCTCCAAATTGTTGGTACGATCAAAAATATTTATTTTAACAAGTGCATTTCTATTTCCTACTACAGTATATTTTCACAGAAGAGCGGTATAATTTTCTTTTTTCTGAAGAAAACTTCGATAGGTACACAACTAGTTGCTAGGAAATGGCGAAAAAAAAATCTTTTTTTTTGAGAATTACAAGTTTCTTTAAGAAAAGAAGACTTGAAGAAAACTTATTCAACCGAAAGTAGAAATAAAAATGTTTGGATTTTTCTATGCCAGTTACTTACATGCCCGACAACAAGGGTTTCTTTATTTATGTGCTAAAGTTTGAAAGTTGCGAAAGAGCGTAATCGGTACCTGAAAGACAGTCACGGAGTACTTTCATTACTGTAATGGTCACGTGTTTTGACTTTACAATAACGAAAATCTTTCTTCACATGACGTAGATCAGAATAAACAACCCCTACTTTTCAGTGGCCTTGATATTTTTTTCTAAAGTGTTGTTTATTTTTATGAGTTCGTATTTAAAATAATGGAGGCATATATTTTGTTTCTGAAACATACGAGCTAAAATTTTTTTACGGAGAAATTAATAAAAGATTATTTAAGTGAAAATTTAATACGAATGAAACTATAAATATATCTTCTTCTTCATTGGCGCAACAGCCCCTAGGTTGGGCAAAGGCCGTTTCCTATTGGCAGATTTCTAGACAGGAGATGTTTTTTATTTATTTTTTTACTGGTTAAGGTTGTCAGCCGTACGCCCAACAGTCATATTAGACTGGGATCTATGGTTTAAAGTGGATTCTAAACCCCTACAAATATCCATGGCACCACAGGGGGCTCGAACCCTGTGGCATTGAGTGCCAGAGAGCTAGTCACTCGCCCTCAGGTAACAATGAAATTACTACTACTTGGAATTATTATTATTCCTGCATTAGAATTACTGATAAAAGGAAATTTCAAAGAAGTAGGTAAAATGTATATTAAAATTAGGAATACAATCACTTTTCTCTAAGAAAACTATATTTCATTTAAATATTTTTTTATTAAATCCCAAAGAATTAATGAAGTTTGAAATATCTGAAAGACAGTCCCGTTGTACTTTCATTATTGTAATGGTTACGTATTAGTCACTAATTAACTCAGCAAATTTTCAGAAATAAAATTAATTTAACTTAATAAATATCTCACAAAAACAAATGCTTAATAAACTTCTCTCTCAAAAAAACAAAACAATCAAATTTCTTAAAACAGCTTTTTATAACAACTTTTATTCCATCCCACCTTGCAAATTCATATTACTTGCACACCATAAAGGAAATAAACAAGCTATTTCCTGTTACAAATTTTTTTCTTTATGCTTTATTTTCAGACCCAATTTACTTTTATAAGTTCATTTGAAAATAATTTTACTTTTCTTTTTCTTTCCTCTAGGTTGTTCGTACAATCAAAAATATTTCTTTTAACAAGTGCATTTCCTATTTCCTACTACAGTATATTTTTCACAGAGCGGTATAATTTTCTTTTTCTGAAAAAAACTTCGATAGGTACACAACTAGTTGCTAGGAAATGGCGAAAAAAATTTTTTTCTTTGAAAAAAGTTTCTTTAAGAAAAGAAGACTTGAAGAAAACTTATTCAACCGAAAGTAGAAATAAAAATGTTTGGATTTTTCTATGCCAGTTATTTACACCCGCCAATACGGGTTTCTTTATTTATGTGGTAAAGTTTGAAAGTTGCGAAAGTGTGTAATCGGTACCTGAAAGACAGTCACGGAGTACTTTCATTACTGTAATGGTCACGTGTTTTGACTTTACAACAACAAGAATCTTTCTTCCTATGACGTAGATCAGAATAAACAACCCCTACTTTTTAGTGCCATTGAGACTTTTTTTTTTGAAAGTGTTGCTTATTTTTATAAGTTAGCATTTAAAATAATGGATGTAGGTATTTAGTTTTTGGAAATATTGAAGAAACATATGAGCTGAAATATTTTTTTACGAACAAATTAATAAAATATTATTTAAATAAAAATTTAAATACGAATAAAACTATGAATATATGCTTTATTAAAATAAATATCAATAATAACAATATCAACATTACAGCTAATCAATGTAAAATGTAAATAATAACAGAGGAGGAAGAAAAATAAACATAAATGAATTTTTCAACACAAATTCCACTTTTAATCTCCAGATTGTATGGTGTAACGGCCTATCTAGACTTATAACGGCTTAAAGAAGAGGCCCATTTTCAGGTTCACGGGAACATTTTAAATTTTATTTACGAGCATTACATACATATATACAGAATTCTATTCACAAAAAATGAAAAAGATAATTTCATTCGTAAGTGCAGTTTACTCTAAAGACGGAGATTTCCAGAGTTCTCAAGTCTACAACGAATCTAATGCATTTGTCGGTGGCAGACCATAATTATCACACGGCGTTCAGTTGACGCCATAAAAAAGTCGCCAACTCCCGACGGTTCCTATTTGCGATTTGACTTTTAGTTCATTTGCCTTTATTGGGAATATTTTATTTTATTTTCAAAAAATGGAAATATTTTGAAGAAAACAACTTGTTTTGTCTTTTGAAAGAAAAAAAAAGAAATACTTAGCTTAAAATGTTTCAAAGAAGGAACTAGCTGTTTCTTAATAAATAATAAATTTTGTTAATCAATAGTAAAGGTTTTCATATTCATTTTATTTTCAATACGATCAATTATTATAGCATAAATAAGGAAAACACGTTGTTAAATATGTACTATTGACAAATAAATTAGCCAGCTAACCGAACCAAATACAAACTAGCCATGAGTTTCTAACTTTTTATTGGCTTCTTTTTTATACCTGATTTAATGGCCTGAATGGCCGAGTGTCTAGCGCTCTGGCGCTCGCTGCCATAGGTTTCGGGTTCGAGTCCAGGCAGTGCTATGGATATTTGTAGTGGTTCGAATCCACTTTCAGTCCCGGTCTCATTTGACTGTAAAGAGCATCACGGAGCCAAGTCAGACTTCTACCTACGGGTGCTCCATCCCAACAGAAGCTACTCCCTTTCCCTCGATTCATGAGTAGATTACTCATGGGTTGTCCGCCCCGCACTGAGGATACTTGATTTAAATTTACTTTTTTTTTTTTTATTACTACTAACAACTTCAAAACAAAATTTGAATTATTTTACTTCTCTTATATCCTGGTGACTGCTCATATTTTAAATATATATTTTTAATAAATTTACTTAGCTAAACACATTTTAAAATTTTTTGATAACATGAATTAAAAATAAAAAGTCTAATATAAACCGATTTGTAATGAACAGGCTTCATAAAATATTAAGCAACTATACGCATAATAGAAACTTCAAAATCGATACTTGAAACAAACAAGCAGTTCCTTCATCAATATAACACGGCACACCCCGATACCTGGAACCGAAGTATTTCAAACCATTAATATCTCGGTTTGACACTTGGCCCACACCTTCCTTTCATAAGAATCATTAATATACTGGCCAAATTGGGGTAATCTTTAATAAAAGGAATAATTTGGATTATAATCAAGGACCTTCTAAATTGAAGTTTAAAGGTGGTCGTTATATTAGAGTGCTAAACATCATTTATGAATGTTTATGGAACTAATGTATTTTAATTTGTATTACAACACGCGATATATAATGATCTGTGCGTAAGAGAATGAAATTTGTTACCATTGGGTATTGAAACAATTCTATTTAATTCTACACATTTATTTAAGTTAATAGAAAACTATTTTAAAACAATTGGTCGTGCAACATCAATCATTTAAGAATACACATGTAATGTTCTCAGCATTTAAAAAAATAATAATAAAAAAATCTTCATTACTGATTAGAAAATATTGATAACATATCATGCAAAAGTGTGAGAAATAACATACTGTAAAATATTAAATTTTCAATTTATCAACAATTACAACGAACATACTTAAAAATAAATTTATGTTTAAATATAGAGAAAACAATTTATGATAATATAATGTTTCTTCTTTATCAATAATCAAGGTGATTATTTTAAAACAAAATGAAAACTATTTCACTTTATCGAAATTATAGCCATTCAATTCCATCTATTGAGCAGACATCGTCTCTACAAGTGAAACTTTTCTCCAACTGACTTCCTCCACCTTCATATTCATAATTACTATCGGCAAGCTTCTTCTTCATTGGCGCAATTTCGCTATGGTGGGTTGATGGCAGATTTCGAGACAGTAGATGCTTTCATTTTACGGGGTAGGACCCTACGACCAACAGTCATACAAGACCAGGACCTACGGTTTAAAGTATATTCAGAAACACTACGAACATCCATGGCACAGCCGGAACTTAATACTCGAAACCTGAATCACCCAACCCCGGAGCGCTAGTCACTCGGACATCTGGTCCACCATCTCCTAGCAGTAAGACAAAAAAAAAGTAATAATTAGCACATCATGAAGATTTGGGTATGTTGCTCTACGGTCTTTTTCTGCAATGTTTTTATAGTCTTATATTTGCTAATAAAGCAAATGTAATAAATTTTAAGGTAGTGCTTGCAAAATGATAAAACAAAAATAAAATTAAAAAAAAAAAAAACATAATTTACTTCCTGTTGTTATACATGGAGGTGGGAGATTATGATATGGGACCATGTCATCCACTGGAATAAGTAAGTTTGAATTCATTGATAACACCATGAATTAATGCATAAATACTGATGTCTTAAGCAAAAATTTGAAATTAACAACCAAAAATTTTTATTAACAAAAACGCTTCAAATTCTATCAGGACAACGATTTTATATTCCCCATAATTCCAATAATCCTAGTATTCCTACTGCCTTAGATATACAGCTATAATTGATGTTTATAATATTTAATGGTTGGAGTGCAACGTAGATTCCCTATTTGTGCACTCCTGGCAACATTTGATACAGCAAAATGATCTAACACGGCCATTAGTCTGGCTCACAGTGTGAGTTTCTTAGATATCTGCAGTGGAACGCAGGTGGATTGTCCCAAAACAAGATAGAATAATTAAATAAGTAATATAAAATTTTTTTTTAAAAGTCAATTCCTACTTTTTTTCATTATATTGCAGAAAGTCCTTTATAAATAAAGTTGAAATTTTCCTCTCACATCTGACGCCATCTATTGTTAGATACATGTAACTTAAATCTAAAAAAAAAAAAAACTAAAATTAATTAATTAAATTTAATTAATGACATAATATTTGAAAAAACTGTATTAACATCAGTGTCATCCACTACAAGTTAAAAAAAAAATGTATTTGAACTTGAGTGGATGAATAAAAAGTATTTTATGAACGATTAAAAAATTGAACAAGATATATATAGCGAGTGTGTGAACTAATAGAAGGAATTGAAAGGAAAAAGTGTGCTATATATGCTGTGAAGGTGCTTGTGGAGACAATGGACAAAGACCAAATTGATTCATGATCCTCTCTGTCTCCTGTGTGATTAATTAACCTAAATTTCACCTAAATAACTAAACAAAAACGAAATAAAATTAATTAATACATGCTCATTCTCAACCGTTTTAAAGAACAAAATTTTCATTTTGTTTTATAACTTTTTATTTAGTAATTTGTATTCATGGGATGTTTATGCAAAAACTTCTGCGAAGCATTATACTAATGCCATAAAAATACATGGTATTTTTCGATGCATTTTGCATATAAATGTTTGATGAAAACAAAAAAAAATATTATGTAAATGTTTTAGTGATGTTATGATATTTTAACATGGTTTACCAGTTCTCTCTACTTTGTAAAATATTCAGTACCAAAAAAAAAAAAATGTTGTTTCTGGTAACTATGGATAAAAACTCTTAGTTTTTAGGAGAAAAAAAAAGTAAAAAAGAAGTAGTAACAATCGAAAATGTCAAAAATGTATATTATCATACAGATAATGACACCTTAATGGTATTATGGTAACCAACTGGGTTTCAGATTTACTGTTTTTTAAGATCGTTTTATATATTTTTTCCAATCATACTTGATAGGTTCCTATACCAAAATATTGACCAAAATAATGATGAATTTCATTTTTAGAGATATATTAATGGACTATTTTCGATATATATTTATGTATTTTTAAAATTTCTGTTTAATTTACTACTTTGCCCAAAAAGTAAAACCAATTTTCAATTTAAATTTCCAGGGCACATGGAATTTCATTTTTTCTCTTTTAGGTTGTTGGCACTGTCTTTGAGAACACCAAAGTTGCTCAAAATCAAGGTCATGTTGACTGTTTTCTTCGATTACCGTGATGTGGGGCATTATGAAGATGCATCCTTCCGTGCATCCGAGAAGGTGCATCCTTCCACCGTGCCAAACTGTCAACAAGAAATATTATTTGAGTGTTATGCGTCATTTGCTTGCAGCTATTCGCAAAAAGAGGCCACATTTATGGAAAGACAACTTTGGTTTCGGCATCACGATAATGCGCCAGCTCACACTGCATTGATTCTTCGTGACTTTTTTGCCAAAAATGAGACCCAAATCATTCCACAACCACCGTATTCACCTGATTTAACACCGTTCTACTTTTGGCTAAACTCAAAAGACCCCCGGGGACATTGTTTTGACTCAATTGAAGAGATTCAACGTGAATCGCCGCACGCTTTGAAGACTATCCCGTTCAATGACTTTTTAGCATGCATTGATTATTGGAAAACACGTTGGCCCAACTGCATTGTTTCCGGAGTGGATTACTTTGAAGGCGAAATAAATTTGAAAGAATAAATAAAGAGTATTTGAAAGAAAAAAACATTGGTCTTATATTTTGGGCATTGTAGCGCTAGAGCGGGGTGAAAAATTAGTTAAATCTATTGATAGCTATTAGTTAAATCTATTGATGTGCAACTTACTGTCTGCCTGGTTTTTTATTTGTTAAAACTTCGTTATTTATTATATTTTTTAATCTTTAAAATCCAACTCTATTATTGATAAACTGGCTTCATCTACATTAAAAAGAAACAAATTTTTTTGCTGATGTTTAATTTATCATCCTACTTACCATTAAAGTTTTACGCATTCCTGAAAAAATTACATGAGTTTACCTAATAATCATCTTTCAGTGTTCGACAAAATAAAGCATTAAATTTCATGAGTTTAGTTGAAAGAAAAAAAAATCTGATTAGTAAGCGAAAAATATTTAGATGCTTTAAAATTTTACAAAGGAAAAAAAACAAAACAAAACATAAAACTCGAGTTTATGGAACAAGCATTTTTTATCACATGCCCCCACAATTTTTTTTTCTTTCTTCCTTTAAATCATTAAGTGCCTTTTATGATGGTAATCTCCAATGTGATTAAACAGCGAATTTAGAAGACAAAGAAGTGCAGTGTCACTTGAAGAGCCCTCCTTCAAGAAATTTGCCCATCTTAGACAATCAGGTAGTTTTATCGGTCGTTTCAGATGCATATATTCCGGCAAGCTCAGCAGTAATGAAAACTTTATGTCGAGAAAGAGTCTATAAAGTATTTGGGGCCATCTTTATCTGTGAAAAAAATTCAATAAATATTTACTATCAAAATTTTTTGGAACAATCAAAGAAGTATTAATGTGATATAAAATGCCAGCATCCGAAAATATATAATTACATAAGTAACTTAGCAAAAACATAAGTAACTTAGCAAAATGTAAATAAATTAGTACAAGTGTAAATTAATCACTTTACATCTAAATTTTGTATAGAAATCGGGATTCTTTACCTTTTTACAATTTTTTAAATATATTTTTCAAAATATTAAGAAAATATTCTTTGTGAAATCTATCGCTCTGGCATTCAATGCCCCATATTTCGGATTCTATTCCCAGCGGTGCCACGAAAATTTGTAGTGGTTCGGAATCCACTTTAAGCTAGGCCCCGTTGTAATATGACTGTAGAACGTTGGGTGTATGGGTGACAACTGTACCTTGTAAAAACATCTTCTGCCTCGAAATCTAGCAGTAGGTGGATGGCCTTGGCCAGCATGGGCTGTAGTGCCAGGGATTAATTAGTTAATATTTCATTTAGACTAATTCTTTTGATATCATTAGTTAAATCTATTGTTGTGTAACTTATTATGCTCCTGGTTGCTTTTAAATCTTTTATTTTGTTAAATAATTGTTATTTATTATATTTTTTAAGGTTTAAAATCCACCTCTATTATTAATAAACTGGTTTCATCTACATCACAAAGAAACAATTTTTTTGCTGATGTTTAATTTATCGTTCTACTTACCATCAAAGCTTAACACATTCCTGAATTTTTTAAATTAAAATTTATACGAGTTTACCTGATAATCATCTTTCATTGTTCGACAAAATAAAGCATTAAATTTCATGAGCAAAAACAAATCTGATTAGTAAGCGAAAAATATTTAGATGCTTTAAAATTTTACAAAGAAAAAAAAACAAACCAAAACATAAAACGCCAGTTTATGGAACACGCATTTTTATCACAAGCCCGCACAATCTTTTTTTCTTCTTCTAAATCATTAAGAGTCTTTTATGATGGTAATCTCCGATGTGATTAAACAGCGAATTTGGATGACCAAGAAGTGCATAGTCACTTGAAGGGTCCTCCTTCAAGAAATTTGCCCATCTTAGACAATCAGGTAGTTTTATCAGTCGTTTCAGATGCATATATTCCAGCAAGCTCAGCAGTAATGAAAACTTTATGTCGAGAAGGGATTGCGAAATTTTTGAAGATGAAAGTGCCTATAAAGTATTTGAGGCCATCTTTATCTGTGAAAAAATTCAATAAATATTTACCATCACATTTTTTTGGAAGAATCAAAGAAGTATTAAGGTGATATAAAAAGCTGGCATCCGAATTTATGTAATTCTAATAAAAGGTTTTTATTAGAAAATAAAAGAGAAGTAATATAAGAAGTAAATAAGCAAGTAAACTTGACTTTGACTTGACTAGGTACTTTGAGATTTATGCTCGCTAATGCGGCTTCATCTCAAGTTAACAAATGCTAATAAATATTGAAAGCAGGCAATTTGGTAGAAATGAAAATGAAACCTTTATAAAGGAACTGCTCTAAAACTTGAAAATTCTGACAAGCAAAAAATAATAAATACTATAAAATTTCCATAGTTTAGTATAAGTATAAAAAAATCACCTTTAACCTAAATTTTGTATGAGAATTAGGATAATTGGATAATTGGATATTTTTACAAATTTCTTAAATATATTTTTCAAAATATTTAGAAAATATTCTTTGTGAAATTTTGGTATTGGGAATATTGATTTATACACAAGATATGATATTCATTTATTAAACAGTTTTACAATCTTCCAGTAGTAATAACACAAAGGCATGGAAGAAAAAAAAAAAAAAAACGAATAGAAAATTTTAGGCTAGGCCGTTTATGAAATGATTCAGCAATAAATAAATAAAAATAATTAAAAATAATAGTTTTTAGATTGTTTTTTTAAAAAAACTTTTAAATTGTTTGCAGTGTGACAGTACTTTATATATTTAAACTAACAGAGAGTTAGCAATTAGCCATTAAACCACTTGGCGACGTAGAAGTATATGCCCATTAAAGGAATTGATATTATATTGATTATGCCCATTAAAGGATATATGCCCATTAAAGGAATTGATATTATATTATATTGATTTATACACAAGATGTGACATTCATTTGTTAAACAGTTTTACAATATTTCAATGGTAATAAAACAAAGACATAGAGGGGCCTGATGATCGAGTGTCCAGCGCTCTGGCGCTCTGACAACAGGTTTTGGGTTCGAGTTCTACACCGTAAAAGTCAGCGTCAAGGAGTCAAGTCCGATTTCTAGTGGGCTCGTGGACCAATTGGCTAGTTCTTTGGCAGTTGGTTCCACAGGCTTCAGGTTCGAATCCATTCGGAATGGATGTTTGGTAGTGATTCAAAATACATGTTAAAACTCTAGGTCCTGGAAATAATAAACGTCCTGGAAATTTTAAAGTAATAATTGCTTGGTTTTATAAGTAATAATTGTTTGGTTTTTTTATAATTGTAATAATTGTTTAATTTTTATAAGTATGGAAATTATAAATTTTAATGTGTTGTACAATTTATAATAAATAGACAGTACAATTTATAATAAATTATAAATTGTAATACGTTTTATAAATATGGAAAGAATAATATTATTGTTTTAATGATTTTATTTGGCAATAATTATTTTGTTTTATATGTAATAATTGTTTGGTTTTATAAGTTATAATTTAATAACTGTTTGGTTTTATAAGTAATATTTGTTTGGTTTATTGTAACCATCATAATTGTTTGTCTTTTATGAATATGGGAAACAATTCAAAATATTTTTGTGTTCGAAGCAGAATAACATATATTTATTCCAGTTTTCTTTCATGCTTCAAGCAAACTTTAAAAAAAACCATTTACGTGTCATTTTCCTGATTGATAATTTTTATTAAAGAAATAAAAGCCATTCTAAGAGTTTTTCCCCTGAAACCATTTGCATGTGAATGGGTCCCTTTTTCCCTCATTGTTTGCCAACGGTTCAGCGGAATTGCATGTCTCTCTCAAAATGAAAAACAAACACGGAAATCGCGAGGGCGACAAGACTTATTTTCGGAAGTAACAAATTCTTTTCTTTTTTTCTGCCAAGTTTACTTTTTTTCGAACCACTAGATGAATCTGGCAACATTCCAAGAGCAATGAGTCAATCACGTGACTACTTCCTTATCCGGCACGTTCGCTTCGACGATCGAATAAGTTTTTCATCAAATTTTTCTATATTTTTTTTTTTTTTTTTGTCCATTTTTTTTAAAGAGGTGAAAAACAAACTATAAAACAAACTTACTATTTTTCATTGCAAAACACTCCATCTAAAACACTTTTTCACTTTCGGGGGGTCTCAGCTGAAATGTTTTTGATAACGATATTTTTCATTTTATTTGAATACTGCCGAGAGAGAGTGAACATTTTAGATAATGGTGTTCAGGTTATCCGTCTGAACGTGAATAATATCCACGAGCATAATGTTTGGATAAATTTGAATTTTAAAAGCCTTACGGAGAATGTCAATATTGATTTCTGCTCTGGAATTTTAATGGTGAAAAGCAACAATGTTTTTTTTTTTTTTATAAAATATTTCTGAAGTTTTGAAATAATAATTTGTAATAATTATTTGGTTTTATAAATAATAATTGTTTGATTAATTGCAGCTACAATAATTGTTAGGTTTTTATAAATACGGAAATAATAAATTTTAATAATTGATTTTTTTATAAATGGAAATAATAAATTATAATAATTGTTTGCTTTTTAAATATGGTAATAAATTGTAATAATTGTTTATTTTTTATAACAATGTGTTGTTGGGTTTTTATAATAAACAATACAGTAAAATTTATAATAAATTATAAATTGTAATGTAATAATGTGTTTTTATAAATATCAAAAGAATAATTTGTAATAATGATTTGGTTTTTTCATATGTAATAATTGTAATAATAATTTTTTGGTTTATAAATATGGTTATAATTATAATAATTGTTTGGTTTTATATGTAATAATTGTTTACTTGTTTGGTTTATTGTAACCATAATAATTTTTTTTTTTATAAATATGGAAAAAAATTTCAAAAATTTTTGTGTTTAAGAGCAGAATAGCATATATTTATTCCAGTTTCTTTTCACTCTTCAAGCAAACTTTAAAAAAATCATTTTCATCCGTCATTTCGCTGATTGATAATTTTTATTAAAGAAATAAAAGCCACGCTCAGAGCTTTTTTTCCTTTAAACCATTTGCATGTGAATGGGTCCCTTTTTTCCTCTTTTTTAGCTCACACGGTTTTCGTGGAATTGCATGTCTCTCTTAAAACTTGTTCAAATTTTTTAATCGGTTCAGGGCGACAAATTATTTTATAATAAATTCTTCCCAAGTTCAAATACATTTTTGAACTTGAAGAATCTGGCAACATTCAAGAGCAATGATGCTAAATCAGTTTTTCATATCCAAACGTTCCGCTTCCATGTCGAATAAATTTTTCATCAATTTTTTCTCTAATTTTTTTATTTTTAATTTAGTCCACTTTTTTTTTTAATGCAACTAAAATCTAAAATAGTTGCATATAACAAACTAGACTATTTTTCATTGCAAAACATGAATAAAACACTTTTTATAAAGGACTTTTCTGTAATATGTTGATAAAAAAATAGAAATTGACATTTTAAAAATGTTTTTATATTATTTTTGCTCTTTGAATTTGCCAGAAGTTCCACGGTTTGGATGTCTTTCAAAATTAAAAAACAAACGCAGAAATTGAGGGCGACAAGACTTATTTTAATGGTGTAATAACAAAATTCTTCTTCTTTGTAATATTCTTCTGAGGTTTTCGAACCACCAGAAGAGTCTGGCAACAAAAAAAGAGCAATGAGTAATCACGTGACTACTTCCTTTTCTCAGCACGTTCGCTTCGATGAAAAAATAGACTTTTCATCAAATTTTCGACAGTTTTTTTTTATTTTTGTTTTTCGTCTGTTTTATTTAAAGAGGTGAAAACAAACTATAAACTGTACACTTACTATTTTTCATTGCAAAACACTCCATCTAAAACACTTTTTCACTTTGTTGGGGGTCTCAGCTAAAATGTTTTTGAAATAAAATATTTTTCATTTGTTTGCAGAGAGAGAACATTTTAGATAATAATTGTTTAAGTTATCCGTTTGAGCGTGAATAATATCCGCGAGTATAATAATATTTAGATAAATTTGATTTTTTAAAAATTACGAAGATTGTCAATATTGATTTCTGGTCCAGAATTTTAATGGTGAAAAGCAACAATGTTTTTTTTTTCTTTGTAAAATACTTTTAATAATTGTTTGGTTTTTGAAATAATGGAAATAAATTTTAATATTTGTTTGGTTTTATAAGTAATAATTGAAATAATTGTTTGATTATAAGTAGCCATAATAATTATTTGGTTTTTATAAATATGGAAAAAATAAATTGTAATTATTGTTTGGTTTTTATAAATATGGAAATAATAATTTGCAATAATTTTTGGTTTTATAAATATGGAAATAATAATTTCTTTTTTCACTCTGTAATAATCGTTTGGTTTTTCTGATTAATAATTATTTTAATAAAGTAATAATTGTAAAGCTTTTTTTAAAAGTAATAATTATAATAACTGTTTGGTTTTATAACTAATAATTGTTTGGTTTTACAATAAATTGTTAGGTTTATAAATTGTAATGATTGTTTGGTTTTTTATGAGTAATAAATTGCAATATTTGCTTTTTATAAATAATAATTGTTAGGTTAATAAGTTGTAATAATTGTTTGGTTTTATAGTAATAATTGATAGGTTAATAGGTTGTAATAATTGTTTTTTGGTTTTATGAATAATAATTGTTTGTTTTTATAAGTAATAATTGTTAGGTTTTATAAGTTGTAATAGTTTTTTTTTAGGAGTAATAATTTTCTGGTTTATTGTAAACATAATATTTGTTTTTTTATAAATATGAAAAAAAAAAAAAAAAAATATTTTGTGTTCGAAACTGAATAACATATATTTATTCAATTTCAGAGTTTTTCCCTTAAACCATTTGCATGTGAATGGGTCTCTTTTTTCCTCTCTGTTTGCCAACGGTTCCACGGAACTGCATGTATCTCTCAAAATGAAAAACAAACACGGAAATCGCGAGGGCGACAAGACTTATTTTCGGAAGTAACAAATTCTTCTCTTTTCTGCTAAGTTTTCTTTTTCGAACCACTAGAAGAATCTGGCAGCATTCAATCACGTAAATCACGTGACTACTTCCTTATCCAGCACGTTCGCTTCCATGATCGAATAAGTTTTTCATCAAATTTTTGTATAGTTTTGTTTTTATTTTATCTTCGTCCATTTTTTTAAAGAGGTGAAAAACAAACTATGAAACAAACTTACTATTTTTCATTGTAAAACAGTCCATCTAAAAGACTTTTCACTTTCGTGGAGGTCTCCGTTGAAATGTTTTTGATAACGATATTTTTCATTTTATTTGAATACTGCCGAGAGAGTAAACATTTTAGATAATGGTGTTCAGGTTATCCTTTGAACGTGAATAATATCCACGAGTATATTATTTGGATAAATTTGTATTTTAGAAGCATTACGGAGAATGTCAATATTGATTTCTGCTCCGAATTTTTATTGGTGAAAAACAACAATATTTTTTCTTGTAAAACACTTCTGAAGTTTTGAAATAATAAATTGTAATAATTGTTTGGCTTTTTATATGTAGTATTCATAATAAATGTTTTTCTTTTATATGTAGTAATTATAATAATTGTTTGGCTTTATAAATATGAAAATAATAAATTGTTCGGTTTTTATAATATGAAAATAATAAATTGTTTGGTTTTCATAAATATGGAAATAATAAATTGTAATAATTGTTTTAAAAGTAATAATTACAATAATTTCAGGGTTTATTGTAACTATAATACTTATGTGGTTTTTAAAGTTATGGAAAAAAAATTCAAAATATTTTTGTGTTCGAAACAAATAACATATATTTATTCCAGTTTCCTTTCACTCTTCAAGAAAACTTAAAAAAAAAAAAAACCACATTTACGTGTCAATTTCCTGATTGATAATTTTTTATTAAAGAAATAAAAAGCCACGCTCAACGGTTTTCCTTAAACCAGGGTTCGGCATCCTATTGAGTCAGAAGAGCCAAAAATTACAATTTACAAAATTTCGAAGTTTTTAAAGAGCCACAAAATTTTTCTTGGCAACAATAAATGGCACTCGCATAAATATTTTGATAAAAAAAAAAACTATTCTATTTATTCATAAGAAAAAATATCCATTTATTCATATACAAGTAGTGTTTTTCACAACAAACTAGAATAATATATATATACATATATATATTAGATAATTATTTATTATTGAAGAAAAATTAAAACAATTAAACATTTACTTACAACAGTAACTTGTACTTCAATAACAAACAATTGATCAAACAAATTCAATGGGAGCGTTGGCTTTGCATGGTTTAGAAAGTTTGGATAAATTTTGCTCATAACTTATTGTTTTAAGTTTCAAACACGACTCTAAATTTTCATTTGTTAGTTGGCTTCTTACTTTACTTTTAATTATATTCATGCAAGAAAACCCTTGCTCGCATGAATATGTCGACCCGAAGATAGTCAGCACTCCAAATGCCAACTTCTTCACCTCACTGTAGCAATCCGGAAGACTATTCCATGCGTCGAATATAAGTGCCTCAACTCGCGGCATTTCTTTTAAAGTTGTCCACTTTTTTTGCGTTACGTACATAAATTTCTGGACCTCCAACTTGCTTTTCAACTCTGTAAATTTTCCTCCACAAAGCTTTACTTTTAAATCGATCAATTGCATTTCTAGAGATCCAGTAACAATTCAAATGGCTCAATGTGGATTTCGTTACTATTTGTGTTGAAGGATTTACTATGAATGGTAGAGTGATTTTTGTTGGTTTTGAATTGCTCAAACCTGTCAGAAAATTCATCTTTAATTTTTTATAACTGTGCTGAAGTACCTCGTGTCAACAGTTACCCGGTTTTATCGATATTGCTTTAGAAATTGAAAATGAAGTAATTTACCGCTCTGAATAGCTTCTGCAAAAATAATTAATTTTTCTTCAAAACAAACCAAAACATAGGCTGGGTTTCCTTTTCCTTGCAGTTTTAGATTCAGCTCATTTAATTTCTTTGTGATATCCACCATAAAGTAAAACTTTTTCAACCATTTGTCGTTCTCTAATTCTGGGTGATTAATGGCTTTTCATTTAGGAATGTATTTATTTCATTCAAGCACAAAGCAAAAACGTTTCAACACCTTACCTTTGGAAAGCCATGGCACTTTATTGTGAAGAAGGAGGTCGGAATACTAAGTCTCCATTTCGTTTAAGAATTCTTTAAACTGACGATGGTAGAGTGCTTTTGATAAGATGCTGTTAACAATCTTGATTACTGAACAAATTCATGACCTCAACTATTTCGGCCGGAAATGTTTGGGCACAAATCGCTTCTTGTTGTATATGCAGTGAAACGTAAGAATTTGGTGGTTTATTTGCTCTGAAGAATCATTGTTGCCAATTTATTTTTTCCTGTCATACTTCTGGATCCATCAGTTGCTATTGAAACGATTTTATTTATATTGATCTTATTGTCTTCAAGACATTTTTGCACTGCCCTATTTTTTGTCCCGAGAGCGGTAGCAATCCTAGAAGTCGTTTTTTATAAATATGGAAATGTTATTATAAATTGCAACTTAAATGTTTGACTTATAATTAATACCTTTTTATAAATATGGTAAATAAATTTTAATATCTTCCATACAATTAATACATAAATAAACAGTACAATTTTTAGAATCAATTATATTATTTTGATGTTGTAATGTGCTTTTTATAAATCATGGAAATAATAAATTATTTGCACGTATGAAGTTATATCTTTTAATAACTGTTCGATTTTATAGATAATAATTGTTTGCAATTTATTGTAACCATAATATTTGTATGTTTTTTAAATTATGGAAAAAATTGCATCCAGCTATTTTTGTGTTGAACTTGAAAAACATATATTTATTCCAGTTTTCACGCTTCACAAACTTTTTACATGTCATTTCGCCGTGGCTTAATATTTTTATCAAAGAAATAAAAGCTTTCACGCTCGAAGCTTTTTTTCCTTTAAACCATTTGATTTCTGATTGGGTCCTTTTCCTCATCGTGTTTGCCAACGGTTCCACGGAATTGAATGTCTCTCTTTTAAAATGAAAAACAAACACGGAAACTCAGTGGAGGGCCAAGACTTGGTTCGGAAGTAACGATGCTCTTCTTCAGTTCTTCTTTCTTTTTTTTCGAACCACTGGAAGAACGGACTTCCAGAGCAAATGTTAAATCACGGCTATTTCAGTTTATCTGGCGCGTTCGCTTAATATTGAATAAGTTTTCCGTCAAAGGTGTTTTCAAGCTATGCCGAAATTTTTTTTTTCATTTATTTTCGCCCATTTTTTTTAAAGAGGTGAAAAACAAACTATGAAATAAAAACTACTATTTTTCATTCAAAAAAAACAGTCCATCTAAAACAAATTTATAGGTGGTTGGTCTCAGCTGAAATGTTTTATTTTAACGATATTTTTCATTTTATTTGAATACTTAAATAATAAAAGAGAAAATTTCCGATAATATATTTTAATTATCCATTTGCACGTGAATAATATCCAACAGTATAATGTTTTGGATAAATTTGAATTTTAAAAGCGTTACTGAGAATGTCAATATTGATTTATTTGGAATTTTAATGGTGATAATATCTATTTTAAAAATATTACTTATTATGTAAAATACTTTGAAGATTTGAAGTAATATTATTATAAATAATTGCAACTTTGAGAAGTAATAATTTTTGGTTTTATAAGTAATAATTGCTTATTTTACAGCCAATAATTGTTGAAGGTTTTATAAGTAATAATTCTTGAATTTATTGTAACCATAATAATTGTTTAGTTTTTCAATATGTAAAATAATAACGACGCTTTTCAATTGTTTTTGGTTTTTATAAATATGAAAATAATAAATTTTAGATAGAATTGTTTTTTATAAGTTAAACGATTCAGAAAAGTTATAATGTTTTATTTGGTTTAAAAATAAATAATTATATGGTTTTATAAGTACGCAGTCTGATCCAAAGTAATAAGTGTACATAATTGAATGGTTTATTGAAGACAATTGTTTGGCCTTTTATATTTATGAAAAAATCTTTTTTCCTCTTTGTTTGGTTTTATAAGTAATAACATATATTTATTCCATAACGATTTTTTAGCTTTTATAAATATTTAAAAATAATTGTTTGGTTTTTTATAAATATGAAAAATTAAATTTTAAAATATTTTATAAAAACAATTCAGATTTTTACCTTAAACCATTTGGCATAAAAAAGTGCATAAGAATTATATGGTTTTATAAGTAATAATAGTTGTAAGTCAATTGATTGGTTTATGGTAATTGTAAAACAATTGTTTGTTTTTATAAATAAGGAAAAAAATTAAAAATTTTTGTATTCGAAGCAGAATAACATGTATTTATTCTAACTTCTTTCACGCTTAGCAAACTTTAAAAAAACATTTACGTGTCATTTCCCTGATTGATAATTTTTATTAAAGAAATAAAACCATGCTCACAGTTTTTCGCTTTAAAAGATTTGCATGTGAATGGGTCCCTTTTTCCCCTCTTTGTTTGCCAACTGTTCCACGGAATTGCATGTCTCTCTTAAAACGAAAAACAAACGCGGAAATTGCGAGGGCGACAAGACTTATTTTCGAATTAACAAATTTCTTTTTCTGCAAATTTACTTTTTTTGAACCACTTGAAGAATCTGGCAACATTCCAAGAGCAATGAGTTAAATCACGTGACTACTTCCTTATCCAGCAGTTCGCTTCGATGATCGAATAAGTTTGTCATCAAATTTTTTCTATTTTTTTTTTTTTTATTTTCGTCTATTTTTTTGAAGAGGTGAAAAACAAACTATGAAACAAACTTACTATTTTTCATTGCAAAAACACCCCATCTAAAACACTTTTTTCACTTTCGTGGGGTCTCAGCTGAAAATGTTTTTGATAACGATATTTTCATTTTATTTGAATACTGCCGAGAGAGTGTGAACTTTTTGATATGTGTGGTGTTTAGGTTATGCGTTTGAACGTGAATAATATCCACGAGTATTACGTTTTTTTGGATGAATTTGAATTTTAAAAAATTATGAAGATTGTCAATATTGATTTCTGCTCAGGAATTTTGATGGTAAAAAAGCAACAAAGTTTTTTTATTTTGTAAAATACTTCTGCAGTTTTGAAATAATAAATTGTAATAATTGTTTGGTTTTTATAAGTAATAATTGTTTGGTTTTATAAGTAATACTTGTTTTGGTTTTATAAGTAAATAATTGTTTGATTAATTGTAGCCATAATAATTGTTCGGTTTTCATAAATATGGAAATAATAAATTTTAATAATTGTTTGACTTTATAAGTAATAATTGTTTAGTATATTATGTCCATAATCATTTTTATATGAAAATAATAAATTGTAATTGTTGGATTTTGCAATTGTAATTGCAATTTTTTGATTTATAAATATAGAAATAATAAATAGTAATAATTGCTTGTTTTTTTTAATAAACATTCAAATAATTAAGTATAATAGTAGTTTGGTTTTATAAGTAATAATTGTAATAATTATTTGATTTTTTTATAAATATGAAAGTAAATTGCAATAATTGATTGGTTTTTATAAGAGTAGTTGGTTTTATTTTGCAACAATTGTTTGGTTATATGAAAATAATAAATTTTTGGTTTTTATAATTATGGAAATAATAAATTATAGTAATTGCTTGGATTTCAGTAATAATTTTAATAATTGAATAGTTAATTGTAATTAATTGTTTGGTTTTTATAAATATGGAAAAAAAAAATTCAAAATATTTTTGTTCGAAAACAAATAACATGAATTTATTCCAATTTCCTTTTACGCTTCAACAAACATTTAAAAAAACATTTACGTGTCATTTCCTGATTGACAATTTTTATTAAAATAATAAAAACCACATTCAGAGCTTTTTACCTTAAACCATTTGCATGAGAATAGGTTTTTTTTTGCCCTCTTTGTTTGCCAACGGTTCCACGGAATTGCTTGTCTCTCTTAAAACGAAAAACAAACGCGGAAATTGCGAGGGCGACAAGACTTATTTTCGGAATTAACAAATTCTTCTCTTTTTCTGCCAAGTTTACTTTTTTTTTTTCGAACCACTAGATGAATCTGGCAACATTCCAAGAGCAACGAGTCAATCACGTGACTACTTCCTTATTTAGCACGTTCACTTCGATAATCGAATAAGTTTTTCATCAAATTTTTCTATATTTTGTTTTTTATTTTTGTCCATTTTTTAAAGAGGTGAAAAACAAACTATGAAACAAACTTACTATTTTTCATTGCCAAACACTCCATCTAAAACATTTTTTTCACTTTCGTGGGGCTCTCAGCTGAAATGTTTTTGATAACGATATTTTTCATTTTATTTTGAAAACTGCCGAGCGAGAGTGAAATGTTTAGATAATGGTGTTGAGGTTATCCATTTGAACGTGAATAATATCCACGAGTTTGGATAAATTTGAATTTTAAAAGCATTACGGAAAATGTCAATATTGAGTTCTGCTCCAGAACTTTAATGGTGAAAAGCAAGTAACAAGGTATTTTTTTTATTGGAAACTATTTCTGAAACTTTGAAATAATTATATTTTTGAAGGTATGTTATGTTTGAAAAGAGATGAAAAGATTTAAAAATTAATGTTGCAACAATCTGTACATTTTTTTTTATTCTTGCTCTTCTCCTCTGAAAGAAGTTAGAAAAAGTAAACGAACTGTTATATATATATAAAACAGTTCATTTTCATTTATACATATATGTATATATATGGATTGTGAATATATGTAAGGGTGTCCAAAGTAGACTGGGAACATTTAAAAATTGCAAAATATTCACGAAATAAGTTTTCAAATTGTAAATAACAAAACCATTTCGTTAAGATATACTTTCAACTTAACCAATTTATATTATGTATCATATGCTAATAAAAAATGTACAAGAAAATTTTAGGCATTGTTTTTTTTGTTATTTAAATACCTTTGAGGTCTTTTGTAATATGAATATATATGTATTTTGCTTGTATGAAAAACATGGACGAAATTATTTTTTGTTTTAATTTCAGAAAATCTCTGTATATTGATACTGCATATCGCTGGTCCTCCGACTTTCTGAGATAATCAATTTGATTCTTGGTTTAAACTCTTGAAAATCTACTGAACTATAATTTCAACAAATTTATTCATAATAAGACTGTTCACAAATAATTATTGTAATGCTATTTACATTGCACATCGGTAATTTGAATTCTTAGATTGTAGTGCGAGAGTAAGAGACAGCCGAGATAGAGATCCTGTGTTGAGAATAACATCGATTGACTAATTAGCAAAGCCTTGGCTAAGCTTCCATCGTGTGATTCCATTTCGAATTAATGGAGTAACACGATAAAAGCCATCATTTCATGTTACAGTTGTTAAATTAATGCAATATAAATAGTTTTAAGGGTTATACATTTGAAGTACAATAACAAATTTGAATGTGCTATTGAAAATGGAAAATTACTAAGTTATTAATAAATCTCAAGGGGGATCATAAACTCGTTTTTTCATCACTGGCCTATTGAGAAAAAAATCTATATCGACATCTTATGTCGAGTAGCTCGTTACAAGGACAGAGCAAAGCTCTCTTTCTTTAATTTGTGATTCCTTTTTTATGAATTTATAGTATCAGAACTTTAAAAAATTAGTTAGACAGATAACAAATTTCAACAGATCTCGGCAGATCTGTTGAAATTTGGAAATGTGAAAATTGGTTGATTTCTGAAAAACAACATTACTATCCCTATTATACTATTGAGTGATCCACAAGGAAAAAAATGGAGACACTTGTATAATTTTCTGAGTGAAATGCTTTTATTTTTGTAATGCTAATTTTTGTGCCTTTATTTACAATTTACTTCCACTAAATGACTTGGTTACAGAAGCGAATAGAATTTCTGTATTCGATAAAAGGGCAGGGACTTCAGTTCATGTCCCATGTACTGGATTGTTGTTTGTTCTACTTCCACTTCCATGGTTATACTTCTCAAACATAACCATCTTGATGGTTTTTTTAAATTTAAAGGTTTCGCTAATGCAAGACTGCAGTCTTCAACAATGTCATAGTGTTTCCCCCTTGATTTAAAGGTGTTTGATTCATGATTGATATTATTTTTTTCTTATCACAAAAAAATAAGGATTCACTTATTTAATACAAAAGTTATTTTATAATATTTGAGTTATTAAAGTAGTTTATATTAGCTCCAGCGCTTGGTACCACAGGTTTCAGGTTTCAGGCTCGAGTTCCGGGGTACCATGGATGTGTGTAGTGGTTCGATTCCACTTTAAATCGTAGGTCCCGGTATAATATGACTGTTGAACGTAGGGCTGACAACCCTACCCCTTAAAAAAGAAAACATCTCCTATCTCGAAATCTGCTAGTAGCCTTGACCCATTAAGGGGCTGTTGTGATGATGAAGAAGATTTTATAAATCAACAAAGTATAAGTTATTTTTACTGTTATAAATTGGCCGTGAAATGCAATAATGTATTTATGATGTTGAATTAAAGCAATTTCTTTCATTTCTTAGCTGAATTAAAGTAGAAATTTTCTTCTTCTTCATTAGCACAACAGCCCACCATTGAACTGTTCCGCCGATAAAGAAGAATTTTGTAAATCAACAAAGTATAAGTATTTTTACAAAGTATAAGTATTTTTTACTATTATAAATTGGCAATTGTTGCTATAATTGATAATAATAATAAATAGTAATTATAATTGGTATAAATAATATATTTATGTTGTTGAAGATGCGTTTTACAAAGTGAATATTAGGCGAAAGTATATGTATACATATATGTATATGTACGCACATGAAAATTGAATATCATTTTTCCACTATTACACTGAATGTTTTTTATTGATTTGCTGTGTGGATCAATTATATCACATATATAACGAACTTATATATGTCCATGAAGAATAAGAAGTGCTCCTGAGTCTTTATAATTTCAAATGAATGTAAGCAACTTAGACAGGTAAAAAAGAGAAACAAAAAGCAGCCCACACCAACTCAATTTATTTTACAGATGATTGCTGGAAAGCCACAAAAACTTCTAACTTGAAGTCTTGCACATAAAAAGAATTCAACTCTGGGCAATACACATCTCCATGATCAACATTCTTAAACTGGAAATGGGGAGAAGAAAATGGAAAAAGACATGGAGGCTTGGCCGGCTGCCAAACAGGTTTTTGCTCCGAACATTCGGCACGCGTTCCGATGGACCGAAATTATCGAACTCTATTAGATTAAGAAAGGACCGGGAGACTCATACGAGAGCAATAAAGGAGTGGATACGTTGCTGGGGGCACTGCAATAAGCCGAGGGGGAATGTTAAGACACTTAAATATGTAATGATAACTCTTGGAAACTATTACTAAAGTTACTCGGGGAGTTGGTGGACGATTATGGGGACAGAATAAATTATTAACTGTCTTTGTGAGTTCTTCTCAGTTATTAATTGATCGCTCTCTTATGCTAATCCGATGGAGAGGAGAATTTAACATTTGAGTAAATGTGAGTTTTAATGGATGTCACTAATTAATCTTTGTGAAAATTGAACTGTATTTTTAATATACATGTTATTAATTATTAATGATTAGTGATTATTAAACTCTGCAAGTTGGTTAAATATTATTATTTCAATTTACTTTTCAGTGTTTAATAATTGTTATTCTAGGGGCCTGATGGGCTAGCGCTCTGGCACTCTGTACCACAGGTATCGGGTTAGAATACCGGCTGTGAGGTGGATGTTTGTAATGGTTCGGAATCCCCTTTAAACTGTAGGTCCCGATCTATTTAGCCCTCGTGCGCACAAGATGACCGTAGAACGACAAAACAAACAAACAAACAAAACTCTCTCTCTCTCTATATATATATATAGTGTTAGGTCGAGGCCGTTTGCCTACTGGCAGATTTCGGGACAGATGCTTCCCTTTTATGGGGTAGGTTTGTCAGACTTACATCCAATATTCTACAGCCAAATTAGATCGGGACCTTCTGGTTAAAGTGGATTTCGAACCACTACAAACATTCATAGCACCACAGGGACTCAAACCCAAAATCTGTGGCACCAAGCTCCAGAGCTCTAGTATATATATATATATATATATATAGTAAAATTAAATATCCTTTTTTTCCTTTATTGCAGCTGAATTTTTCTTTATTGCTTCTCTTTATTTATTAATTATATCACTTATATGACTAACTTATGTGAGTCTATGAAGAACAAGAATTGCCCATGATAGTCTCTGTCGTTTATAATTTCAAATAAATGTAAGCAACTTAGACAGAAAAAAAAAAAAAAAGCCCTCACCAACTCAATTTATTTTACAGATGATTGCCGGAAAGCCATGGAAACTTCTAACTTGAAGTCTTGTATATAAAGGAATCCACCGGGCAATACACGTCTTCATGATCCAAGTGTTTCCATTCTTAAAATGAAATGGGGAAAAGGAAAAACATGGAGGCTTCGTCGGCTGCCAAACAAGTTCCTGCTCCGAGCATTCGGCCCGCGTTCCGATGGACCCGAAAGGTATCGAACTCTATTAGATTAAGAAAGGACCGGAGACTCATACGAGGGCGATAAAGAGTGGATACGTTGCTGGGGGGGCACTGCAATAAGCCGAGGGGGAATGTTAAGACGCTTAAATATGTAATGATAACTCTTGGAAAACTATTACTAAAAAGTTACTCGGGGAGTTGGTGGACGATTATGGGGACAGAATAAATCATTGACTGTCTTTGTGAGTTCTTCTCAATTATTAATTGGATCGCTCTCTTATGCTAATCCGCTGAAGATGAGAGTTTATGATTTGAGTAAATGTGCGTTTGGAATGGATGTACTAATTAATCTTTGTGAAAATTGAACTGTATTTTTAATATGCATGTTATTAATTATTAATATTAATTATTAACGATTAGTGATTATTAAACACTGAAATAAGATTAAATATTAATATTTTGTCATTGTTTAATAATTACTAATCTTTAATCTATGTTTTCCTTAATATATTAATCTGTGTTTAATATTATGGGGCCCTGAATCGTCGAGTGGCTAGCACCTGGCACTTGGTACCACAGGTTTTCGGGTTTGAGTCCCGGCGGTGCCATGAATGTTTGCGGTTCGGAATCCACTTTAAGCCATTGGCTCCAGTCTAACATGATCGTAGAGAGTTGCGGAGGTATTGTTACCGAACCACTACAAATATCCCTGACAACGCTGGGACTCACACCCAAAATCTGTGGCACAAGCGCCAGAGCTCTAGTATATATATTTATATATATAGTAAAATTGAATTCCCCCTTTTCCATTATTCCAACTGAATTTTCTTTATTGCTTCTCTTTATTTATTAATTATATCACGTATATGACTAACTTATGTGAGTCTATGAAGAACAAGAATTGCCCATGATAGTCCCTCTGTCGTTTTAATTTCAAATAAATGTAAGCAACTTAGACAGAAAAAAGGAAAAAAAAAAAAAGCCCACACCAACTCAATTTATTTTACAGATGATTGTCTGAAAGCCATCGGAAACTTCTAACTGGAAGTCTTGTGTGTAAAGAAGGAATCCAATTCCTCGGCAACACACGTCTTCATATGATCACCATTTTAAACTCGAAATGGGGAGAAAAATGAAAAGACATGGAGGGGAACTTGGCCGGCTGCCAAACAAGTTCTTTCTCGAGTATTCCGATGGACTGAAATTATCGAACTCTATTAGATTAAGAAAGGACCGGGAGACTCATGAGGGCGATAAAGGGAGCGGATACGTTGCTTGGGGGCAGTGCAATAAGCCGAGGGGGAATATTAAGACAGCTTAAATATGTAATGATAACTCTTGGAAACTATTACTAAATTTACTCGGGGGTTGGTGGACGATTATGGGGACAGAATAAATCATTAACTGTCTTTGTGAGGTTCTTCTCAATTATTAATTGGATCGCTCTCTTGTAATTCGATGGAGATGAGAGTTTAACATTTGAGTAAATGTGCTTTTTTGGAATGAATGGCACTTATTTATGTTTGTGAAATTTGAGCAGTATTTTTAATAATCATGTTATTAATTATTAACGGTTAGCGATTATTAAAAACTGAAGAAGATTAAATATTAAAATTTCAATCTACTTTCAATGTTTAATATCATTAAACTTTGAACTACGTTTATATATTAATGTATGTATAATGTTATTAATATCCTTAATCTGTAATTGTAGCAATAATCATGCTTTCTATATGTTGTTACTAATTCCGTTGGTGCGGAAAGCCTACACAAAGGATCCCAAAGGAGCCCGTCGTTTGGATGATTGCTTGGTTTTTATAAATATGGAAATAATAAATTGTAATAATTGTTTGATTTTATAAGCAATAATTGTAATGAATGTTTAATTTTTATAAATATGAAAATTATAAATTTTAACATGTTGTACAATTAATAATAAATAAACAGTACAATTTATAATAAATCATAAATTATAGAATTGAAATGTTGTAATGTGTTTTTATAAATATGGAAATAATAAATTGCAATAATTCTTTGGTTTTATATGTAATAATTGTTTGGTTTTATAAGTTATAACTGTAATAACTGTTTGGTTTTATAAGTTATAATTGTAATAACTATTTGGTTTCATAAGTAATAATTGTTTGATTTATTGTAACCATAATATTTGTTTTTATAAATATGGAAAAAAATCAAAAAACTTTTGTGTTCGAAACAAATAGCATATATTTATTCAATTTTCCTTTCACACTTCAAGCAAAGTTTCAAAAAAACATTTATGTGTCATTTCCCTGATTGATAATTTTTATCAAAAAATAAAAGCCACGCTAAGAGTTTTTTCCCTTAAACCATTTGCATGTGAATGGGTCCCTTTTTTCCTCTTTGTTTGCCAACGGTTCCGTGGAATTGCATGTCTCTCTTAAAATGAAAAACAAACACGGAAATTGCGAGGGCGACAAGACTTATTTTCGGAAGTAACAAATTCTTCTCTTTTTCCGCCAAGTTTACTTTTTTTCGAACCACTGGAAGAATCTGGCAACATTTCAAGAACAATGAGTCAATCACGTGACTACTTCCTTATCTAAGCACACGTTCTTCGATGACCGAATAAGTTTTCATCAAATTTTTTCTCTACTTTTATTTTTATTTTCGTCCATTTTTTTAAAGAGGTGAAAAACAAACTATGAAACAAACTTACTATTTTCATTGCAAAACACTCCATCAATACACTTTTTCACTTTCGTGGGGGTCTCTAGCTGAAATGTTTTTGATAGCGAGTACTTTTCATTTTATTTGAATACTGCATAGAGAGAGAGAGAGAAACATTTTAGATAATGGTGTTTAAATTATCCATTTGCACGTGAATAATATCCACAAGTATAATGTTTGGATAAATTTTAATTTTTAAAAAGCATTACGGAGAATGTCAATATTGATTTCTGCTCGGAATTTTAATGGTGTAAAACAACAGTATTTTTTCTTTGTAATATTCTTCTGAGGTTTTTGAAATAATTATATTTTGAAGTTCTGTTATAACTGAAAAGAAAAAAATGATTTAAACTAATGTTTATAATAATCACCATCTATTTTTTTCTTGCTTTTATTTCTTCTCCTCTGAGAAAGAGAAAAAAAGCATTTGAGCTGTTTTATTACATTTAATTGCAATAATTGTTTGGTTTTTATAAATATAGAAATAAGCAATTTATAATAATTGTTTGATTTTATAAACTTTTATAAAATAACAAATTGCAATAAGTGTTTGGTTCATAAGTAATAATTTTAATAGTGTTTTGTTTCGTAAGTAATAATTATGACAACTTTATTTGGTTTTATAAGTAATAATTGTTCGGTTATATAAGTAATAATTGTTTCGGTTTTTATAAGTTGTAATAATTCTTTGGTTTTATAAGTAATAATTGTTTGGTTTATTGTAATATTAATAATTTTTATTTTTATTAATATGGAAAAATAAATAAAAAAAATTTTTGTATTCGAAACAGAATAACATATATTTATTCCAGTTTTCCATTCACGCTACAAGAAAATTTAAAGAAAAACATTTACGTGTCATTTCACTGATTAATAATTTTTATATGAAAGAAATAAATGCCACGCGCAGAGCTTTTCCCCTTAAACCATTTGCATGTGAATGGGTCCCTTTTTCCCGCTTTGTTTGCCAACGGTTCCGCGGAATTGCATGTCTCTCTTGAAATGAAAAACAAACACGGTAATTGCGAGCATCAGCCTTTCTTTTAGCCACTAAAAGTGTTACCAGTTGCACCTCGGGGAGGTAGACCTTCTGCGCACCCTGGTTTTATAAATATGGAATAATAATTTGTAATAATCCCTTGGTTTTATAATTATGGAAAATAAGAATTGTAATATGTTTGATTTTATAAATATTTAAATAATTAATTGTAATACAGTGTACGGTTTTATAAGTAATAATTGTTTGTTTTTTATAAATAAAGGAAATAATAAACTGTAATAATTGTTTTGTTTTATTAGCAATAATTTTAATAATTTTTTGGTTTATTGTAATCATAATAATTATTTGATTTTTATAAATGTGGAAAAACTTTCAATATATTTTTGTGTTCGAAAACATAATTCCGATTCGAAACCGATTTCTTTTCGCGCTTCAAAGGAAACTTTTAAAAAAACATTTTCGTGTTATTTCCCTGATTGATAATTTTTAATAAAAAATAAAAAGAAGTCTTTTCCCTCAAACCATTTGCATGTGAATGGGTCCCTTTTCCCTCTTTGTTTGCCAACGGTTCCACTTGGAATTGCATGTCTCTCTTAAAATGAAAAACAAACACAGAAATTGGGAGAGCGACAAGACTTATTTTCGGAAGTAACAAATTCTTCTCTTTTTCTGCGAAGTTTACTTTTTCGAACCACTAGAAGAATCTGGCTTGGCAACATTCAAGAGCAATGAGTCAATCACGTGACTACTTCCTTATCTGGCACGTTCGCTTCGATGATCGAATAAGTTTTTCGTCAAATGTTTCCAAGTTTTTGTTTTATTTGATTTTCGTTCATTTTTAAAGGGTGAAAAACAAACTATGAAATAAAACTACTATTTTCATTGCCCAAAACACTCCATCTAAAGCACTTTTTCACTTTCGTGGGGGTCTCAGCTGAAATGATTTTGATAACGATATTTTTCATTTTATTTGAATATTGTAAGAGAGAGAGTGAACATGTTAATAATGGTGTTTGGGTTATACATTTGAACGTGAATAATATCCACGAGTACAATGTTTGGATAAATTTGAATTTTAAAAGCATTACGGAGAATGTCAATATTGATTTCTGCTCCGGAATTTTAACGGTGAAAAGCAACAAAGTATTTTTTCTTCGTAAACTATTTCTGAAGCTTTTGAAATAATTATATTTTTGAAGTTATGCTATGTTTGAAAAGAGAGGAAAAGATTTAAAATTAATATTTGCAACAATCTGTACATTTTTTATTCTTACTCTTCTCCTCTGAAAGAAGTTAGAAAAAGTAAACGAACTGTTATATATATATATAACAGTTCATTTTAATATATTATATATGTTATATATATATATATATATATATATATATGGATTGTAAATATATGCAAGGGTGTCCAAGTAGACTAGGAACATTTAAAATTGCGAAATAATCACGAAAATAAGTTTTCGAATTGTAAATAACAAAACCATTTCGATAAGATTTACTTTTTCAACAACCAATTTATATTATGTATCATCTGCTAATAAAAATTTACAAGAAAATTTTAGGCATTTTTTATTGTTATTTAAATACCTTTGTGGTCTTTTGTAATATGAATATATATGCATCTTGCTTATAGGAAAAATATGGACGAAATTATTTTTGTTTTAATTTTAAAACTTCCTTGTATACTGATATTTGTATATTGTTGGTCCTCCCCGACTTTTTCTGAGATAATCAGTTTGATTCTTGGTTTAAAAATCTTGAAAATCTACTGAACTATAATTTCAACAAATATATTCATAATAAGACTGTTCACAAATAATTCTTATAATGCTATATACATTGCATCAGTAAATTGAACTCTTAGATTGTAGTGCGAGTAGTAAGAGACAGCCGAGATTGAGATCCTGTGTTGAGAACAACATCGAATGACTAAATAGCGAAGCCGGGCTAAGCTTCCATCGTGTGATTCCATTTCGAATTAATGGAATAACACGATAAAAGCCACCATTTCATGTTACAGTTGTTAAATTAATGCAATATAAACAGTTTTAAGGGTTATACATTTGAAGTATAATAAAAAATTTGAATGTGCTATTGAAAATGGAAAATTACTAAGTTATTAATAAACTACAATGGGGATCATACACTCGTTTCTTCATCACTGGCCTATTGAGAAAAAAATCTATATCGACATTTTTATGTTGAGTAGCTCGTTGACAAGGACAGAGCAAAGCTTTCTTTCTTTAATTTGTGATTCCTTTTTTTTATGAATTTATAGTATCAGAACTTTAAAAAAATTAGTTAGACAGATCACAAATTTCAACAGATCTCGGTAGATGGATTTTACTATCACATTACTATCCCTAATACTATTGAGTGATCCACAAGGAAAAAAATTGGAGTCACTTGTACAACTTTTTTTCTGAGTGAAATGCTTTTTATCTAATTTTTGTGCCTTTATTTCAATTTAATTCCACTAAATGGCTTGGTTACAGAAGAGAATAGAATTTCTGTATTCGATAAAAGGGCAGGACTTCAGTTCATGTCCCATGTACTGGATTGTTGTATGTTCTACTTCCACTTCCATGATTATACTTCCAAAGCGTAAATATCTTGATGTTTTTTTTTAATTTAAAGGTTTCGCTAATGCAAGACTGCAGTCTTCAACAATGTCATAGTGTTTCCCCCTTGATTTAAAGGTTTTTGATTCAGATTGATATTATTTTTTTATCACAAAAAAATAAGGATTCACTTATTTAATACAAAAGTTTTTTTATAATATTTGAGTTATTAAAGTAGTTTATATAAGCTCCGGCGCTTGGTACCACAGGTTTCAGGTTCGAGTTCCGGTGGTACCCTGGATGTGTGTAGTGGTTCGGATTCCACTTTAAATTGTAGGTCCCGGTATAATATGGCTGTTGAACGTAGGGCTGACAACCCTACCCCTTAAAAGAAACATCTCCTATCTCGAAATCTGCCAGTAGCCTTGACGTATCATGGGGCTGTTGTGATGAAGAAGATTTTATAAATCAACAAATTATAAGTTATTTTTACTGTTATAAATTTGCCGTGAAATGCAATAATGTATTTATGATGTTGAATTAAAAGCAATTTCTTTCATTTCTTAGCTGAATTAAAACAGCAATTTTCTTCTTCTTCATTAGCACAACAGCCCACCATGGGTCTGTCCCGCCGATAAAGAAGAATTTTGTAAATCAACAAAGTATAAGTATTTTTACTATTTTAAATTGGCAATTGTTATTATAATTGGTAATAATAATAAATAATAATTATAATTGGTATAAATAATATATTTATGTTGTTGAAGATGCGTTTTACAAAGTAAAAATTAGGCGAAAGTATATGTATACATATATGTATATGTACGCAATTGAAAATTGAATATCATTTTTCCATTATTACACTGATTTTTTATTGATTTTCTGTATGGATTAATTATATCACATATATGACTAACTTATATATGTCATGAAGAATAAGAAGTGCTCGTGAGTCTTTATAATTTCAAATGAATGTGAACAACTTAGACAGTAAAAAAGGAAACAAAAGCCCACACCAACTCAATTTATTTTACAGATGATTGCTGGTAAGCCATCGGAACTTCTAACTTTAAGTCTTGTATATAAAAGGAATCCATTTCTGGGCTATACACGTCTGCATGATCAACATTCTCAAACTGGAAATGGGAGAAAAAAAAAATGAAAAAGACATGGAGGCTTGGCCTGCCTGCCAAACAAGTTCTTGCTCAAGCATTCGGCCCGCGTTCCGATGGACTGAAATTATCGAACTCTGTTAGATTAAGAAAGGACCAGGAGACTCATACGAGGCGATAAAGGAGTGGATATGTTGCTGTGGGCACTGCAATAAGCCGAGGGGGATGTTAAGACACTTAAATATGTAATGGTAACTCTTGGAAACTATTACTAAAGTTACTCGGGGAGTTGGTGGACGATTATGGGACAGAATAAATCATTAACTGTCTTTGTGAGTTCTTCTCAATTATTAATTGGATCGCTCTCTTATGCTAATCCGATTGAGATCACAGTTTAAGATGTGAGTAAATGTGCGTTTTGGAATGGATGGACCTAATTAAATACTCTTTCTGAAAATTGAACTGTATTTTTAATATACATGCTATTAATCATTAAGGATTAGTGATTATTAAACACTAAAAGTGTATTCTGAACCAATTTCAAGGTACAGCAGAAACTCGAAAGAAACTTGTGGCACCAAGCGCCAGAGATCTAGTATATATATAAATAATATAAACATGGAAATTGAATATCCGTCTTCCATTATTACAGCAAATATTTTTAATGTTTCACTTTATTGATTAATTATATACTTACTGTATGACTAATTTATGTTTGTCTATGAAGATTAAGAATTGCTCATGAAAGTCTCTGTCATTTATAATTTCAAATAAATGTAAGCAACTTAGACAGGAAAAAAAGGAAACAAAAAAGCCCACAGCAACTCAATTTATTTTACAGATGATTGCTGGAAAGCCGAAATTTCTAACTTAAAAGTCTTGTATATAAAAGGAATACAATTCCTTTAGGATTATTAAACTCTGAAAGTGATTATTAAACTCTGAAAGAAGGTTAAATATTAATATTTTGATCTACTTTCAGTGTTTAATAATCATTAATCTTTAATTTATGTTTACCTATTAATCGATGTGTAATATCAGTAATCGATGTTTAATATCATTAATCGATGTTTAATATCATTCTATAATTGGCAATAATCTCCTTTCTATATGTTGTTACTAATTCTTCTTGTACAGGAAAGCTCACACCAGGTCCAAAGGACCCGTCAGCCGACGTCCATGGCTAAGGAGTAATACGTAGCTTCACTTTTAGCGAGGAGCCTCGAGGGCTGAAGACTGACTAAAAGTCAAAGAAAACTCTCTACGATAATATTAGACCTGGGCTTAAGGTTTATAGTTGATTCCGAACCACTACAAACATCAATGCCGCAGCCTGGATCCAAACCTGAAACCTGTGATACCAAAGGCCAGAGATCTAGCCACTTGGTCACCAGGCCGCAGAAGCTAGAAGAAGATTTTTATAAATAAACAAAGTAATATACGTATTTTTACCTTTTATATATAGACCGTTAAATTTAAAAATCTATTTTTGCTGTTATTGCAAGGTGAAAATTTTACATATATATAGTATACGTTTATAGTATACACATGAAAATTGAATATAATTTTTCCATTATTTATTATTTTATTGATTATCTTTATTGATTAATTACGTTAACTTATATGACTAATTTATGTCTATGAAGAATAAGAATTGATCATGATAGTGCCTACCGTTTATAATTTCAAATAAATGTAAGCAACTTAGACAGGAAAAAGGGGGAAACAAAGGCCACAGCAACTCAATTTAATTTACAGATGATTGCTGGAAAGCCATCGAAACTTCTAACTTGAAGTCTTGTGTATAAAAGAAATCCAACTCTGGGCAATACACGCCTCTTCATGATCAACATTCTTAAACTGGGAATGGGGAGAAAAAAATGAAAAGACATGGAGGCGTAGCCGACTGCCAAACAAGTTCTTGCTCCAAGCATTCGGCCCGCGTTCCGATGGACTGAAATTATCGGACTCTATTAGATTAAGAAAGGACAGAGGGAAACTCATGCGAGGAAGTGATAAAGGGCAGTGGATACGTTGCTGGGGGCACTGCAATAAGCCGAGGGGGATGTTAAGACACTTAAATATGTAGTGATAACTCCTGGAAACTATTACTAAAGTTACTCGGGGAGTTGGGGGACGATTATTTGGACAGAATAAATCATTAACTGTCTTTGTGAGTTCTTCTCAATTATTAATTGGATCGCTCTCTTATGCGAATCCGATGAAGATGAGAGTTTGAGGTTTGAGTAAATGTGCTTTTTGGATGAAGGGTACTAATTAATGTTTGTGAAAATTGAACTGTATTTTTAATATGCATGTTATTAATTATTAATATTAATTATTGATTAGTGATTATTAAACTCTGAAATAAGATTAAATATTATTATATCAATTTAATGTTTCAGTGTTTAATAATCGTTACTAATCTTAGGGACCTGATGGGATAGTTCTGGCAATCTGTACCAAGGTATCGTGTTTAATATACCGGCTGTGCCATGAATGTTTGTAATGGTTCGGAATCCACTTTTAACCTAGGTCCCGGCTATTTGGTGGACACAAGATGACCTTAGAACGGGTTTGACAAACAAAACACGGCGTTTATCTACTGGCAGATTTTCGTAGACAGGTTTTCTTTTTAAGGTTTGTCCACTTACACCCAACATTCTACAGTCCAAATGATCGGTGTGTAGTTGCTTAAGGATTGTTCGAACCACTACAAATATCCATGGCAACGCCAGGGACTCACACCCAAAATCTGTGGCACCAAGCGCCAGACCTCTAGTATATACATATTTATATATATAGTAAAATTGAATACCCTTTTTTCCATTATTCCAACTGAAATTTTTTTTTATTGCTTCTCTTTATTTATTAATTATATCACTTATATGACTAACTTATCTGAGTCTATGAAGAACAAGAATTGCCCATGATAGTCTCTGTCGTTTTAATTTCAAATAAATGTAAGCAACTTAGACAGGAAAAAAGGAAACAAAAAAGCCCGCACCAACTCAATTTATTTTACAGATGATTGCTGGAAAGCCATCGGAAACTTCTAACTGGAAGTCTTATATATAAAAGGAATCCCAATTCTGGGCAACACACGTCTTCATGATCAACTTTCTTGAACTAGAAATGGAGAGAAAAAAAATGAAAAAAAGACATGGAGGCTTGGCCGGCTGCCAAACAAGTTCTTGCTCCGAGCATTCGGCCCGCGTTCCGATGGACTGAAATTATCGAACTCTATTAGATTGAGAAAGGACCGGGAGACTCATACGAGAGCGATAAAGGAGTGGATACGTTGCTTGGGACAGTGCAATAAGCCGAGGGGGATGTTAAGACACTTAAATATGTAGTGATAACTCCTTGAAAACTATTACTAAAGTTACTTGGGGAGTTGGGGGACGATTATGGGGACAGAGTAAATCATTAACTGTCTTTGTGAGTTCTTCTCAATTATTAATTGGATCGCTCTCTTATGCTAATCCGATGGAGATGAGAGTTTAACATTTGAGTAAATGTGCTTTTTGGAATGAATGCACTTATTAATGTTTGTGAAAATTGAACAGTATTTTTAATATTAATTATTAACGGTTAGCGATTATTAAAAACTGAAAGACGATTAAATATTAAAATTTCAATCTACTTTCAATGTTTAATAATCATTAAACTTTAAACTAGGTTTATATATTAATGTATGTTTAATGTTATTAATATCCTTAATCTGTAATTGTAGCAATAATCATCTTTCTATATGTTGTTACTAATTCCTGTTGGTGCAGGAAAGCGTACACAAAGGATCCAAAGGAGCCCGTCGTTTGGATGATTGCTTGGTTTTTATAAATATGGAAATAATAAATTGTAATAATTGTTTGATTTTATAAGCAATAATTGTAATGAATGTTTAATTTTTATAAATATGAAAATTATAAATTTTAACATGCTGTATAGTTATTAATAAATAAACAGTAAAATTTATAATAAATCATAAATTATGAATTGTAATGTCGTAATGTGTTTTTATAAATATGGAAATAATAAATTGCAATAATTCTTTGGTTTTATATGTAATAACTGTTTGGTTTTATAAGTAACAATTGTTTGATTTATTGTAACCATAATATTTGTTTTTTATAAATATGGGAAAAAAATTAAAAAGTTTTGTGCTCTAAACAAAATAACATATATTTATTCCAATTTCCTTTCACACTTCAAGCAAAGTTTCTAAAAAAACATTTATGTGTCATTTCCCTGATTGATAATTTTTATCAAAGAAATAAAAGCCACGCTAAGAGTTTTTCCTTAAACCATTTGCATGTGAATGGGTCCTCTTTGTTTGCCAACGGTTCCGTGGAATTGCATGTCTCTCTTAAAATGAAAAACAAACACGGAAATTCCGCATCAGATCTTTTAGCCACTGAAAAGTGTTACCAGGTGCACCTCGAGGAGGTAGATCTTCTGCGCACCCTGGTTTTATAAATAATGAAATAATAAATTGCAATAACTTGGTTTTATAATTATGAAAATAATAAAAATGTAATATATGTTGGATTTTATAAATATGGAAATAATTAATTGTAATGATTGTTCGGTCTTATAAGTAATAGTTGTTCGTTTTTTATAAATAAGGAAATAATAAACTGTAATAATTGTTTTGTTTTATCATGGAATTGCATGTCTCTCTTAAAATGAAAAACAAATACGGAAATTGCGAGGGCGACAAGACTTATTTTCGGAAGTAACAAATTCTTCTCTTTTTCCGCCAAGTTTACTTTTTCGAACCGCTGGAAGAATCTGGCAACATTTCAAGAGCAATGAGTAAATCACGTGACTACTTCCTTATCTAGCACGTTCTCTTCGATGACCGAATAAGTTTTTCATCAAATTTTTCTCGACTTTTTTTATTTTTATTTTCGTCCATTTTTTTTAAAGAGGTGAAAAACAAACTATGATACAAACCTACTATTTTTTTATTGCACAACATTCCATCTAAAACACTTTTTCACTTTAGTGGGGTCTCAGCTGATGTTTTTGATAACGATATTTTTCATTTTATTTGAATACTGCAATGAGAGAGTGAACATTTTAGATAATGGTGTTTAGGTTATCCGTTTGAACGTGAATAATATCCACGAGTATAATGTTTGGAAAAATTTGAATTTTAAAAGCATTACGGAGAATTTCAATATTGATTTCTGCTCCGGAATTTTAATGGTGTAAAAGCAAAAAGTATTTTTTTTAGTTATATTCTTCTGAGGTTTTGAAATAATTATATTTTGAAGTTCTGTTATGTTGGAAAAGAAAAAAATGATTTAAGACCAATGTTGCAACAATCTGCGTATTTTTCTTATTCTATTTCTTCTCCTCTGAAAGAAGTTAGAAAAACTAAGCGAATTGTTATATTACATTATATTGCAATAATTGTTTGGTTTTTTATAAATATAGAAATAATAAATTGTAATGATTGTTAGTTTTTATAAATATGGAAATAATAAAATGTAATAAATGTTTGGTTATTAGTAATAATTGTAATAATTGTTTGGTTTATAGTCATAATTGTTTGATTTTATAACTAATGATTGTAATAATTGTTTAATTTTTATAAGTATGGAAATTATAAATTTTAATGTGTTGTACAATTTATAATAAATAGATAGCACAATTTATAATAAATTATAAATTGTAATATGTTTTTATAAATATGTAAAGAATAATATTATTGGTTTAATAATTATTTGGCAATAATTATTTTGTTTTATATGTAATAATTGTTTGGTTTTATAAGTTATAATTTAATAACTGTTTGGTTTTATAAGTAATATTTGTTTGGTTTATTGTAACCATCATAATTGTTTGTCTTTTAAGAATATGGGAAACAATTCAAAATATTTTTGTGTTCGAAGCAGAATAACATGTATTTATTCCAGTTTCCTTTCACGCTTCAAGCGAACTTTAAAAGAAGTATTTACGTGTCATTTTCCTGATTGATAATTTTTATTAAAGAAATAAAAGCCATTATAAGAGTTTTTCCCTGAAACCATTTGCATGTGAATGGGTCCCTTTTTTCTCTCATTGTTTGCCAACGGTTCAGCGGTATTGCATGTCTCATTTAAAATGAAGAACAATTACGGAAATCGCGAGGGCGACAAGACTTATTTTCGGAAGTAACAAATTCTTCTCTTTTTTTTTGACAAGTTTACTTTTTCGAACCATTAGATGAATCTGGCAACATTCCAAGAGCAATGAGTCAATCACGTGACTACTTCCTTATCTAGCACGTTCGCTTCGATGATCGAATAAGTTTTTCATCAAATTTTTCTATATTTTGTTTTTTTTATTTTTAAAGAGGTGAAAAATAAACTATAAAACAAACTTACTATTTTCATTGCAAAACACTCCATCTAAAACACTTTTTCACTTTCGTGGGGATCTCAGCTGAAATGTTTTTGATAACGATATTTTTCATTTTATTTGAATTCTGCCGAGAGAGAGAGACAGTGAGAGAAACATTTTAAATAATGGTGTTCAGGTTATCCGTCTGAACGTGAATAATATCCACAAGAATAATGCTTGGATAAATTTAAATTTTAAAAGCATTACGCAGAATGTCAATATTGATTTCTGCTCTGGAATTTTAATGGTGAAAAGCAACACTGGTTTTTTTTGTTATGTAAAATACTTCTGAAGTTATGAAATAATTATTTGTAATAATTGTTTAGTTTTATAAGTAATAATTGAAATAATTTTGCGATTAATTTTAAGCCATAATAATTGCTCGTTTTTAATAAATATGGAAATAATAAAATGTAATAAATGTTTGTTTTATTGCAACCATAATATTTGCTTGGTTTTATAAACATGGAAATAATAAATTGTAATAATTGTTTGTTTTTTACAAATATGGAAATAATAAATTGTAATAAATGTTTGGTTTTTATAAACATGGAAAAAATAAATTCAAATAAGTGTTTGGTTTTTTAAATATGGAAATAATAAATTGTAAGAATTGTTAGATTTTATAAGTAAAAATTGTTTGGCTTTTATAAATATGGATATGATAAATTATAATAATTGTTTAGTTTTATAAGTAATAGTTGTAATAATTGTTTGATTTATTATAAATATGAAAATAATGAATAAAAATTGTTTTTTAATAGATATGGAAATAAAAATTGTAATAATTTTTTAATATTGTAATATGGAAATAATAAATTGTAATAAATGTTTGTTTTATGGAAAATACAAGTGTTTGGTTTTTTTAAATATGGAAATAATAAATTGTAAGAATTGGATTTTTTAAAAATTGTTTGGTTTTAATAAATATGGATATAATAAATTATAATAATTGTTCCGTTTTATAAGTAATAATTGTAATAATTGTTTGATTTATGATAAATATGGAAAGAATGAATTGTAAAAAATGTTTTTAAATGTTTTTTTTTTTTGTTAATATGGAAATAATAAATTGTAATAATGTTTTATGAAAATTAATTGTAATAATTGTTTGGTCTAATGTAACCATAATAATTTGGTTTTTATAAATATAAAAAAAAAATTGAAAATATTTTTGTGTTCGAAACTAAATACCATATATTTATTCCAATTTCCTTTCCCACAATTTCCTTTTCCTTCAAGCAAACTTTAAAAAAAACATTTCCGTGTCATTTCCCTGATTGGTAATTTTTATCAAAGAAATAAAAGCCACGCTAAGAGCTTTTTCCCCTTACAACATTTGCATGTGAATGCCTTTGCAATGATGCCTTTTTTCCCTCTTTGTTTGCCAACGGTTCCACGAAATTGCATGTCTCTCTCAAAATGAAAAACAAACACGGAAATTGCGAGGGCGACAAGACTTATTTTCGGAAGTAACAAATTCTTCTCTTTTTCTGCTGAGTTTACTTTTTTTTTTTGAACCACTGGAGGAATCTGGCAACATTCCAAGAGGAATGAGTAAATCACGTGACTACTTCCTTATCTAGCACGTTCGCTTCGATAATCGAATAAGTTTTTCATAAAATTTTTCTATATTTTTGTTTTTTATTTTTGTCCATTTTTTTTTAAAGAGGTGAAAAACAAACTATGGAAAAAAAACTTGTATTTTTCATTGCAAAACACATCTAAAACACTTTTTCACTTTCGTGGCGGTCTCAGCTGAAATGTTTTTGATAATTATATTTTTCATTTTATTTTAATACTGCCAATGAGAGAGTGAACATTTTAGATAATGGTGTTTAGGTTATCTCTCTGAACGTGAATAATATCCACGAGCATATTGTTTGGATAAATTTGAATTTTAAAAGCATTACGAAGGATGTCAATAATGATTTCTGCTCCGTAATTTTAATGGTGAGAAGCCACAATGTTTTTCTTTTTGGGAAATACTTTCGAAGCTTTGAAATAATTATATGTTGAAGCTCTATTATGTTTGAAACGACACGAAAAGATTTAAAATTAATGTTGCAATAATCTATGTATTTTGTTCGTACTCTTCTCCTCTGAAGGATGTTTGAAAAAATAAACGAACTGTTATATATATATATATATATATATATATATATATATGTTCTTCTCTTTCCAAATATAATAGAACTTCAGAATATAAAAAAAACATATAATTTAAATTAACTATCGTTTATAATTTAACAATCAATACAATATTACAATATATTTATAAAAAAAATATAATACAAACGTAAGCACAGTACAGCCAAAATTAATTTAGTATAAATTTTCTTTAAGCGATTATAAGATAAATATTATTTTTTTTTTAATGAAACATAGATTTAAAATAATAGATTGTTAATTTTCAAACCGTAAAGATGAGTACATCTCTTTTAAAATACATAAATGTAATTATTTGATTTATTTAACACATTGTTTTGATTATTTATAAGAATTAACATTTACTTTTAAAAGTTGAACAGTAAAATATGCATCTTTTATTGAAATTACAATCTTATGTTTTGATTATATGTCTTTTGGAGATAACTTTCCTAACTTTCTTCCGTTTGATATTCAATTATCTATATGTTTCACAATTCACAATGTTCCTGTTCAAAAAAACAATTCATAATTTTTATATTTGTTTCCTAATTTTTCTAAAATGTATGATGAAGATGAAGAATTTATTTAGTTGATGAGATTGAATTGCTTTGATTTTTATAAATAAGGAAATAATAAATTGTAATAATTGTTTGGCTTATTGTAACCATAATAATTGTTTGGTTTTTATAAATATGGAAATAGTAAATTGTAATATTTGCTTGGTTTTATAAGTAATACTTGTTGGTTTTCATCAGTATGGAAATAATAAATGTAATTATTGTTTGATTTCATAAATAATAATTGTAATACGTGTTCGGTTTTACAAATATGGAAATAATAAATTGTAATAATTGTTTGGCTTATTGTAACCATAATAATTGTTTGGTTTTTTAAATATGGAAATAATAAATAATATTTGTTTGGTTTTATAAGTTTATTGTAAATAATGGAAATAGTGAACTGTAATATTTATTTGGTAATAATTTATATTGCAAATATGGAAATAGTAATATTGTTAATGATTTTTGATTTTATAAATATGGAAATTATAAATTGTAATAACTGTTTGGTTTTTTATAAATATGGAAATAATAAATTATAATAATTGTTTGGTTTATTGTAAATATTTAAATAATAACCTGTGATATTTTTTTGGTTTTATAAGTAATAATTGCAATAATTTTTAGTTTATTGGAATCCTAATAGCTGTTTGATTTTTATAAATATGGAAATAATTAATTGTTTGATTTTATAAGTAATAAATGTAATAATTGTTTGGTTTTATAAGTAATAATTGATTGACTTATTGTAACCATACTAATTAATTGTTTTTTATAAATATAAAAAACATTTCAATATATTTTTGTGTTCGAAACAGAATAACATATATTTATTCCAATTTCCTTTCACACTTCAAGCAAACTTTAAAAAAACATTTATGTGTCATTTCCCTGTTTGATAATTTTTATTAAAGAAATAAAAATTATTGATTTCTGCTCCGGAATTTTAATGTGAACAGCAACAATGTTTTTTTTTCTTTGTAAAATATTTTTGAAGCTTTGAAATAATTATGTTTTGAAGTTCTGTGATGTTTGAAAAGAGAAAAAATTATTTAAGATTAATGTTGCAACAATCTTTATATATTTTTTCTTTTCTTCACTTCTCCTCAGAAAGAAGTTAGAAAAACTCACGGAACTGTTATTAGACCTATAACGGCTTCAAAAAGAGGGAGACTCTCAGGTTCATGGGAATACTTTAATTTTTAGTCGCATGTACTATATATATATATATATATATATATTTATATTTATATATATATATATATATATATATAGTACATGTAATGAACTACATATATATCTATTATATATATATATATATGTTGAACTCTGGATTATTATAATTTATTAAAAAAAAAGAAAATTAAAGATTTAAATTTAATTTAAATTAAATTTAATAATGCAGTTCACTCCAAGGTCGGTGATTTTCAGGGTTCTCAAGTCTACGTCGAATCTAATTCCCGATAAGACCTTAATTATCACACGGCTTCATACACTAAACCACAAAGGGTTCACTTTGGAAATATGTGGAATCTCCGTATTCTATCCTTTCAAAGAAAAAAAGAAAAATAACAATTCCGGTGGACTCGCCGAAAAACTCTCTTTCTTCATCAAAAAAACCCTCCTTTATTACAATTCGTCATTAAGGATGGGGAGGAGATCAGCTTCCCTCATTTTCATTGGAGTAGAAATTTTTCAGCTTGTGGTGTATCATCCGTCACGTTGGAACAACTCATGGTATAGTTCATATAGCTCATATTCAATCTGTAGTTGTTTCGAATATATATATATACCACAAGACCATATATATATATATATATACCATAATATATATATATATATATATATATATATATATACCATATATATATATATACACCATAAGACCATTTTTACACGACAACAGTCCCTACTTGTATTCGCTACATGTAAATCGCATTTCAAAACCATCACAGCCTACTTAATACAAAAAACCTCGTTGGCGAGCTTTTTAAATATTCTTTATGTATTTAGAATTTTAGAAAACGGAAAAATTATGCATTAGTCTGTAAATTTGAACTGTGCATACTTTTGTCTTAAATGTATTTATAATATTTAAGTGATTTATTACAGCAGTTAACTAATTATGAATAAAAATTTGTGTTTTTCATTATTGTTAGAGATTTAAAAAAAAAAAATGTTTTTCAATCATAACGAGGGTCTCCAAAATAGACTAAAAACACCAAAAATTTGAAAAAAAAATCAGAATATAAATTTTCAAATTATAAGTAACAAAATCATTTTGAGAAGAAAAGGGTTTGCTGTCTAATTCCAATTAACTCACATTTGTATTATATTATCCTCATTTGCTAATAAAAATATATATATATATATACATATACATACATATATATATATATATATACAAGAAAAATTTTATGCATTATTTTTATTTTTATTTAAATACCTTTTAGTCATTTGTAATTTGAATATATGTATATTTACTGTAGTAATAAAAATTGCTTTTTTGTTAGATTTTATTTATAACTCAAGTATCATGCTTGTATGAAAAACACGAATGAAATTATTTTGTTTTGCTTTTAGAAAAGTTCCTGTATGCTGGTACTACATATTATTGATCCTCCCAACTTTCTGTGATAATCAATTTGATTCTTGGTCCAAAACGTTTGAAAATCTCCTAAACTATAATTTTAACAAACATATTCATAACAAGACTGTTTATAAATAATTCTTACAATACTATTTACATTCGACATAGGTGATTTGCAGACTTAGATTCTAGTGTGAGAGTAAGAAACAGCTTAGACTGAGATCCTGTGTTGAGAAAACATCGATCGACTAATTAACAAAGCTGGGGTGAAGCTTTCGTTGTGTGATTCCATTTCGAAGTAATGGAGTAAGACTGTAAAAGCCAGTATTTAAAGAAAATTAGATACAGCTGTTAAATTAATGCAATATAAATATTTTTAATGGTTAAAATAAAATTTTTCAAATGTGCTATTGAAAATGAATACTACGTTATTAATAAACCTCAACTGGGTTCGTACACTCATTTTTTCATCACTGGCCTATTGAGAAAAAAATCTATACCGACATCCTATGTCGAGCAGTTTGTTGACAAGAATAGAGCAAAAACGTCCCTTTGTCGTTTTATTTTACGATTCCTTTTAGCATGAATTTATATTATCAGAACTTCTATTTATATTATCAGAACTGCAGTCTTCAACAAAATCATAATGTTTTTTTCCCTAATTTAAAGGTTTTTGAATCATGATTGATATTCTGCAAATTATATTATTTTTGCTTATCCCAAAAAATGAAGATTCAATTATTTATTACAAAAAATATTTTAAGAATATTTTATTTATTAAAGTAGATTTATATAAACTCTGGCGCTTGGTACTACATGTTTCGGGTTCGAGTTCAGAGATGTGTGTAGTGGTTCGGAATCCCCTTTAAACCGTAAGTCCCCGTCTAATATGACTGTTGACAGTAGGGATGACAGCACTAACCAGTAAAAAGAAAACATCATCTGTCTCGAAATCTGTCAGTAGACGGACTGCCTTGGCCCACCATGGGGCTGTTGCTCCAATGAAGAAGGAACAGCTCCATTATATTATGAATTCTACATAACCGAAGATGCTCAAAATATTTCATAGTTCAGTTTAATGAAGAGATATTTTACGGTTACGCTATCGATTACTTACGTTTTTGTGATTCATTTGAAGCTTTTAACTATTTAAAATCATTATATTTATATTAAAATCATTTTATTAAAATCATATAAAGTATTTAAACTAGTGAAAATCACAATATTTTGTTAAATTCTAATTTCCATTTCTCTATTAACAGAAATATATTTGCATTTCTACCAACCTTCGTTACTACTTTGTTTTGATTTCATTAATCAGAAAATAACTTAGACCATTGTAGAAGCTTACAGAAATTTTCCATTAATATTTATTTCACATTTAAGTGAAATAAACAAGAGTATGTCGTTTTGAGCATGCAATTCTAAAAATGCGCAACAGCCCATCACCAATGAAGAAATATATTTGTTTGGTTTATCGCTCTACGGACATCTTGTGTACATGAGGGTTAAACAGTCCGGGACCTACAGTTCAAAGTGGATTCTGAACCACTCACAAACATCCCTGCCACAGCCAGGATTCGAACCTGAAGCCTGTGATACCAAAATCCAACTAGCCACTTGGCCATCAAGCCGCAGAAGAAGACTTTTATAAATCAACAAAGTATAAGTATTTTTTACTTTTATATATTGACCGAGAAGGGGCCTGAATGGCCGAGTGGATAGCGCTCTGGTACTCGTACCACAGATTTTGGGTTCGAGTTCCAGCGGTGCCATGGAGGTTTGTAGTGGTTTGGAATCCACTTTAAACCGTAGGTCCCGGTCTAACATTAGGACAAAAAACAATATTGACCGTAAAATGCAAAAATGTATTTATGTTGTTGAAAATTGTTATTACAAGATGAAAATTAGGAGAATATATATATATATGCATATAGATATAGCATACAAATGAAAATTGAATATTAATTTTTTAATTATTGCAACTGAAAGTTCTTTATTGATTAATTATATCAATTATATAGTTAACTTAAGTTTGTCTATGAAGAATCAAAATTATTCATGATAGTGTCTACCGTTTATAATTTCAAATAAATGACCTCAGACAGGAAAAAAGGAAACAAAAAAAAGCCCACACCAACTCAGTTTATTTTACAGATGATTGCTGGAAAGCCATCGAAACTTCTAACTTTTTGAAGTCTTGTGTATAAAAGAAATCCAATTCCGGGCGATACACGTCTCCATGATCAAGATTCTTAAACTGGAAATGGGGAGAAAAAAATGGAAAAGACATGGAGGCTTGGCCAGCTGCCAAACAAACTTCTTGCTCCGAGCATTCGGCCCGCGTTCCGATGGACAGAAATTATCGAACTCTATTAGATTAAGAAAGGACCGGGAGACTCATACGAGGGCGATAAAGGAGTGGATACGTTGCTGGGGGCACTGCAATAAGCCGAGGGGGAATGTTAAGACACCTAAATATGTAATGATAACTCTTGGAAACTATTACTAAAGTTACTCGGGGGAGTTGGGGGACGATTATGGGGACAGAATAAATCTAACTGTCTTTTTGTGAGTTCTTCTCAATTATTAATTGGATCGCTCTGTTATGCTAATCCGGTGAAGATGAGAGTTTATCATTTGAGTAAATGTGCGTTTTGGAATGAATCGCATTAATTTATCTTTGTCTAAATTGAATTATATTTGCAATATATTGTTATTATTTATGAAAGATTAGTGATTATTAAATACTGAAAGAAGATTAAATATTTATATTTCAATCTACTTTCAGTGTTTAATAATCAATAATCTTTAATCTACGTTTCTATCTATTAATCTATGTCTAATATTATTAAACGTTGTTTAATATCATTAATAGATGTTTAATATCATTCTATAATCGTGGCAATAATCCTCTTTCTATATGTTGTTATTAATTCCTCTGATGTAGAAAAAGCCTACACCAGGTCCAAAAGGACCCGTCGCAAGCGACATCCATGACTAAGTTTCACGTTTAACGGACTAAACCTCCATACAATACTCTACGATCCTATTAGACCAGGACCTACTGCTTAAAGTGGTTTCGAACCATTACAAACATCCAAGGCCCAAAAGGAACTCGAAAACGAAACTTGTTGCACCAAGCGCCGGAGATCTAGTATATATATAAATAATATACACATGAAAATCAAATATCCGTTTTCCATTATTACGAATATCTTTTATTGCTACTCTTTATTGATTAATTATATACTTACTGTATGTTTGTCTATGAAGAACAAGAATTTGCCCATGATAGTCTCTGTCGTTTATAATTTCAAATAAATGTAAGCAACTTAGAAAAGAAAAGAAAACAAAAAAGGTCATAGCAACTCAATTTATTTTACAGATGACTGCTGGAAAGCCATCGAAACTTCTAACTTGAAGTCTTGTGTATAAAGGAATCAATTGTGGGCAATACACGTCTTCATGATCAACATTCTCAAACTAGAAATGGGGAGAAAAAAAAAAAAAAAAATGAAAAAACACATGGAGGCTTGGCCGGCTGCCAAACAAGTTCTTGCTCCAAGCATTCGGACCGCGTTCCGATGGAATGAAATTATCGAACTCTATCACATTAAGAAAGGACCGGGAGACTCATACGAGGGCGATAAAGGAGTGGATACGTTGCTGGGGGCACTGCAATAAGACGAGGAGGGATGTTAAGAGACTTAAATATGTAATGATAACTCTTGGAAACTATTACTAAAGTTACTCGGGGAATTGGTAAATGGTATTATGGGGACAGAATAAATTATTAACTGTCTTTGTGAGTTCTTCTCAGTTATTAATTGGATCGCTCTCTCATGCTAATCCGATGTAGAAGATGATAGTTTGAGATTTGAGTAAATGTGCGTTTTGGAATGTGTTACACTTAATTAATCTTTGTGAAAATTAAACTGTATATTCAATATACATGTTATTGATTATTAATATTATTTAAAAAAGTATTAAACATTGAAAAAAGATTAAATATTAATATTTTAATCTCAGTGTATAATAATCATTAATCTTTAATCTATGTTTAGTATTATAGGGGCTGAATGGTTGAGTGGATAGTTCCCTGGTACAGGGTACTATCCACTCACCACAGGTTTCTGGTTCGAGTCCCGGCGGTGCCATAGATTTTTGTAGTGGTTCGGAATCCCCTTTAAACTGTAGATTCCAGTCTCACACAGTGTAGAGCGTTGGGCTGACAACCCTATTCCGTAAAAAGAAGACATGCCATGTTTCGAAATCTGCCAGTAGGCAGACGGTCTTGGTCCACCATGGGGCTATTGCGCCAATCATGATGATGATATATAGTATACACATGAAAATTGAATGTTAATTTTTCCAATATCGCAACTGAATTTTTTTATTGATTTTTGATTGATTAATTATGCTACTTATATGACTAACTTATGTCTATGAAGAGTAAGAATTGATCATGAGAGTCTCTGTCGCTTATAATTTAAAATAAATGTGAGCAACTTAGACAGAAAAAAAAGGAAACAAAAAAAAAGGTCATATCAACTCAATTTATTTTACAGATGATTGTTGGAAAGCCATCGAAACTTCTAACTCGAAGTCTTGTATATAAAAGGAATCCAATTCTGGGCAACACACGTCTTTATGATCAACATTCATAAACTGGAAATGGGGAGAAAAAATGGAAAAAGACATGGAGGCTTGGCCGGCTGCCAAACAAGCTCCTGCTCCAAGCATTCGGCCCGCGTTCCGATGGACTGAAATTATCGAACTCTATTAGATTAAGAATGGACCGGGAGACTCATAAACGATAAAGGAGTGGATACGTTGCTGGTGGCAATGCAATAATGCAAGGGGTTATGTTAAGACACTTAAATATGTAATGATATCTCTTGAAAACTATTTCTATAGTTACTTGGGGAGTGGGTGGACGATTATGGGACAGAATAAATCATTAACTGTCTTTGTGAGTTTCTCAATTATTAATTGGATCACTCTCTTGTGCTAATCCGATGAAGATGGTTGTTTGAGATTTAAGTAAATGTGCGTTTTGGAATGGATGGTACTTGTTAATTTTTGTGAAAATTGAACTGTATTTTTGATATACATAATATTAATTATTAACGATTAGTGATTATTAAACACTGAAAGAAGATTAAATATTAATATTTCAATCTACTTTCAAGGTTTAATAATCATTAAACTTTAAATTATGTTTATCTATTAACATATGTTTAATATTATAAATATCCATAATTTGTAATTGTAGTAATAATCATCTTTCTATATGTTGTTACTAATTCCCCTGGTGCAGGAAAGTCTACATCACGTCCAAAGAACCCCGTCGCATACGACATCCGTGACTAAGGGTAATATGTAGCTTCATTTTTAGCGAGGAACCATGAGAGCTGAAGACTGACTAAACCTCAAGACAACTCTCTACGATCGTATTAGACTGGGACCTAAGGTTTAAAGTGGATTCCGAACCACTACAAAAATCCATGGCACCTTCTCGAACCCGAAACCTGTGACACCGAGTGATAGAAACTCGGCCATTTAGGACCAATAAGTATTTTTACTGTTGTAGCTCATTACTAGGTGAAAATCAAGAGCAGATATATATATATATAGTATACACATAAAATTGAATATAATTTTTCCATTATCGCAACTGAATTTTTTTAATGATTAATTATATTAATTATGTAGTTAAATTACGAGTGTCTGCGAAAAATAAAAATTGCTCATGAAAGTCTCTGTTGTTAATAATTTCAAATAAATGTACGCAACTCAGACAGGAAAAAAGAAACAAAAAAAAAGGCCCTACACCAACTCAATTTATTTTCCAGATGATTGCTGGAAAGCCATCGGAACTTCTGACTTGAAGTCTTGTGTATAAAAGGAATCCAATTCTGGGCAATACACGTCTTCATGATCAACATTCCTAAACTGGAAATGGGGAGAAAAAAAATGAAAAAAGACATGGAGGCTTGGCCGGCTGCCAAACAAGTTCTTGCTCCGAGCATTCGGCCCGCGTTCCGATGGACTGAAATTATCGAACTCTATTAGATTAAGAAAGGACCGGGAGACTCACGAGGGCGATAAAGGAGTGGATACGTTACTGGGGGCACTGTAATAAGCCGAAGGGGATGTTAAGACACTTAAATATGTAATGATAACTGTTGGAAACTATTACTAAGTTACTTGGGGAGTTGGGGGACGATTATGGGGACAGAATAAATCATTAACTGTCTTTGTGAGTTCTTCTCAATTATTAATTGGATCGCTCTCTTATGCTAATCCGATGGAGATGATAGTTTAAGTTTTGAGTAAATGTTCGTATTGGAATGAAGGGCATTAATTAATCCTTGTTTAAATTGAACTGTGTTTTTACTATACATGTTATTAAGCATTAAAGATTCGTGATTATTAAACACTGGAAGAAGATTAAATATTAATATTTAAAATTATTTTCAGTGTTTAATAATCATTATTCTAGGGGCCATCAGGCTGAGGGGCTAGCGCTCAGGCACTCTGTACCACAGGTATCGGATTCGAATATCGACTGGGCCGCGGATGTTTGTAGTGATTCGCAATTCACTTTAAACTGTAAGTACCGATCTATTTAGTACCCTTGTGCACAAGATGACCGTAGAGCGACAAAACAAACAAAAAGCAAAAAAACAACACACACACATATATATGTATATATAATTATATATGGTGTTTTGTTTGTTGGTGAAACATATATATATCACCATCATCAGTGGTGTAACATCTCCATGATGGGTCGAGGCCGTTTGCCTACAGGCAGATTTCAAGACAGATGTTTTCTTTTTATGTGGTAGGTTTGTCAGACTTACACTCAACATTCTACTGCCAAATTAGACAGGGACCTATTGCTTAAAGTGGATTCCGAACCACTACAAACATTCATGTCACCGAGGGCCAGAGTGTTAGTATATATATATATATATATATATATATAGTATACGCATGAAATTGAATATCCTTTTTCCATTACAGCAACTGAATTTTTTATTGATTCTCTTTATTGATAAATTATAATTATATGACTAACTTATATATACTAATATATATATATATATATATATATTTATATATATATATATTTATATCTATTAAGAAGTGTTCGTGAAGTCTTTAAAATTTCAAATAAATGTAAGCACCTCAGACAGGAAAAAGGAAAAAAAAAAGGCCCACACCAACTCAATTTATTTCGCAGATGATTGCCGGTAAGCCATCGAAACTTCCAACTCGAAGTCTTGTATATAAAAGGAATCCAATTCTGGGCAATACACGTCTTCATGATCAACATTCTTAAACTGGAAATGGGGAGAAAAAAAATGAAAAAAGACACGGAGGCTTGGCCGCCTGCCAAACAAGTTCTTGCTCCGAGCATTCGGCCCGCGTTCCCATGGACAGAAATTATCGAACTTTTTTAGATTAAGAAAGGACCGGGAGACTCATACGAGGGCGAATAAAGGAGTGGATACGTTGCTGGGGGCACTGCAATAAGCCGAGGGGGATGTTAAGACACTTAAATATGTAATGATAACTGTTAGAAACTATTACTGAAGTTACTCGGGGAGTTGGGGGACGGTTATGGAGACAGAATAAATCATTAACTGTCTTTGTGAGTTCTTCTCAATTATTAATTGGATCGCTCTCTTATGTCATCCGAGGAATATGTTAGTTTAAGATTTGAGTAAATGTGAGTTTTAGAATGGATGGCACTAATTAATATTTGTGAATATCGAACTGTATTTTTAATATACATGTGATTAATTATTAACGATTGGTGATTATTAAACTCTGAAAGAAGATTAAATATTAATATTTTAATCCACTTTCAATGTTTAATAATCATTATTCTGGGGGTCTGATGGTCGAGTGGGAAGCGCTCTGGCACTTTGTACCACAGGCATCGGGTTCGAATACTGTCTGTGCCATGGATGTTTGTAGTGGTTCGGAATCCACTTTAAACCATAGGTCCCGGTCCTAATAGGACAGTAGAAAATTGTGGGGGTAGTGTTACTCGCATCCGTAGCATATCTTAAAGCTACAAGTGCCCCTAGGTAGTGCTAAACGAGTAACATAAGTGCAGCTCTTTCTTATGGCATACAGATTAACTGTCTGTATTGCTAGCTGCATTAGAGCAACAACATTATCATTATTCTTTAATCTATGTTTTTAATCTATGTTTAATATTATTAATAGCATTAATCTCTAATTGTAACAATAATTATCTTTCTATATGCTGTTACTAATCACCCTTGTTGCAGGGGGTACCTACATCAGGTCCATAGGACCCCGTCGCAGGCGACGTCTATCGTCGGTGGCGGTGGCGTGGCGTGTTGTTGGCGTCGCTTCACTTTTAGAGAGGAACCACGCGGGCTGAAGACTGACTAAACCTCTAGACAATGCTCTACGATCCTATTAGACCGGGACCTACGGTTTAAAGTGGATTCCGAACCATTACAAACATCCATGACACCGCAGGAACTCGAACCCGAAACCTGAACATGTATTTCATTACTTAAAGGCTTTGTCTTTTATTACAAATTTTTCATATATATTTATTTATATTTCGTTACCAAAGCAAATAATACTACATTTCTATGTTTAGTTCTACTAGATGTTTTAATTGCATTTTTTCATCACATCTAGTGTCATTTATTTCATCCCAGGGATTGCTACTGGGAAGTTCGGAATTTCTTTTCTCTTCATAGATCAGAAAGGAAAGATGTTCCGAATTAATAGTGCGAAACCACGGACTTACCAGATTTATAGTTCCCTTTCTTGGTGTATAGTAAACAAGGGAACTTAAGATTTGGTTTCATTTGTTTATTTCCGAATCCAAACTTAACAAAGAAGAAATCACAATTGATGTTCAAAACTAAGAGAATTTGCATATTTGGGGATTTTCTCAAACAGTACAGATCAAAAGGCAAGACTTGCAAACAAAGATACAAATCTCATGTCGAATATATTATCAAATACGGGTGTTGGTGGTGTATTTAGAGGAACATGTCTTTCAACGAGCACATGACAATTTCTGCTTATCTTATACTCGCATTTCGAGACCTTTTTTATTTTTATTTTTTTTATTATTTATTGAAGTTATTTAGTTATTGTAATTCGGCGAAAGTTGAAAAATTAAAAGAAAATAATGATAAGTAAATGAATAAGCACCGAAATATAAATAATATATGAGACGTATATGGGGCATCCCGCGCGTGTCCAGCTTATTAAAACATTTTAATGGTATTGAATCCCAAGAATACATTTAGATCCTAGAAAATTCCTCCTTTAGAATTTTAATCCCTAGAATTCCTCTCGAGAGTGGACACTCGACCATTCAGGCCCATTTTCTCTATTTCTCCTTTATTTTATTTTAACATAAATAATCAAAGTTTGTCAACTGTATTAAAATACAGTTTGACCTGAGGTTAGTCACCAATAGAACTGTTGTTTTGTAACAGATTCAATATCAACTTAAGGTGCACCATTAGCATTGGGCAATCAAATAAATATTCTCATCCAATGGTAATCAATTCTTTTAGAATTTCTTGAATGGCGGATCTTTTAAAAGTTTTTTGATGGCTTACGGACCATTTTAAAATTTGTAATTTTAACTTAATTCATCAGCATCATTGGCGCAACAGCCCTATAGTGGGCCAAGGCCGTCTGTCGGCTTACTGGCAGATTTCGAGACAGGAGATATTTCTTCTTTTTACGGGGTAGGGCTGCCAGCCTACGCACAACGCTCTACAGTCATATTAGACTGGTATCTATGGTTTAAAGCGGATTCCAAATCACTACGAATATCCATGGCACCTGGCACCAAGCGCCAAAGTTTAAACTGCAGTTAAAAAATTAAAATCGAAACTGTTGCATAAAATAAATTAATTCATATTATGTATAAAAATTATACATAAACATTAACATAAAACAGCAACTGAACTATGTATATATATCTAAAATAACGAATTACCAACTTAACATCAGTTTAACTGACACCGCTACAGTAATTAAATTAATTAATCAATTAAAAACTAGATTAAATATATCTATTAAAAGGAAAATAGACAGTACGTAATATAACCATATAATAACATTATAACATTTAAAAAGAAAATCTCACCAAGAAATAACAACAAAGAAAAGCAACGCGACGAGGAAACATTCGTAAATATTCCAAACTTTCGACTTGGTGAACTCTTCACGGTCGCCTAGAAGAGAATTTCAGCTTGAGAACCGCTGCTCCCAGGTGACATTTGTGTTTGGCACTTTTCTCCAGCCCTCAGAAGGAATTTCCAGTTTACGGAGTTTCCTGTTTCTGTCCATAATAATAAACACAGAATTTTTGGTAGTAAACTAATCTTCAACAGTTTGGAAATCCATTGTGGTCGGTAAAGATCTTATGATATTTCAAAGATAGAAATGAACTAGATATTTGATAGAAACAGATTTAGTTTTAATTAGTTTCATAGAAGTTATTAACTAAAATTTCAGTATTAATTTGTAAAGAATATTTTCAACTGATTAATATTTACGTGAAAGGAAAAAGATGACTCAAAAACTAATTATTATTTGTCGTTCAAAGTTATTAACTAAAACTTGCGTATATTTAAAAGAATAGTTTTACTGCAGCCATTTCATGAAAAAGGAAAAAACTATTTATATGATTTCTATTAAAGCCAAACCTTTTCATTATTAAATTAAACTAAATGATATACACGTTTACGATTCATTATTTTACACTAAAAGGATTTAGGTTTTATAGATTGTTTTACAAATATATTGTTTAATTAGATAAGGATTTAGGTTTAATTAGAAGAGCTCACATAATTCATCTGGAGATTTTATATAAATTTTTTTATTCCCCTGTTCTCTCTTTAGAGAAATGAAAACTATGTTAGTGAAAAACTTCTTGATTCAACTAGTCATGCTAAGACGATGTAATGTATTCTCTAGTATGTACATAAAGAAAGATATAAGCAGAGAAACATTTTAGTGCTACTATATGGTCTTCCATTTTTCTAATTTACTCCCGAACTGGTAAGTCTATCTAAAAAAAAAATTAATTTTATTCTTTCAGTTATCAACAGATCTTTTATGTTTTTCAAATTTTGAATGAAACTGGCTTTTCACATTGCTTGCTGTAATTGTTCAGTGAACTAACAAAGCCGTAGACAATCATGCTGTACATTGTTTGCTCACATACTATTTGTCTAATATACCATACAATTTGTTTAATATACTTTTTATACCATACTATTTGTCTAACAGTATGATGAGCAAATAAAATACAGGATGATTGTTTATTGCTTTGTTAGTTCACTGAACAATTATGAGCAAACAATGTGAAAAACCAAATAATTCTAATTTAAACCAATTAAATTTAATCTCCTAAGATAATCCTTAATCTTCTATAATCTATTTGTCTAATAGCTAGAGAGATTAAATTTATTTAAACGATTCTTTTGTTTTTCTTCTGAAATTTAAATTCAAATTTTTGTTCAAGTAAACATAATTTTAATACGGTAGAGAAGTAGTTAAAAGTTTTTTTTGTTTATTATTTTTAAATTAACACGATGATAATCGAATAATAGATTAAATATTTTCTTAAAGGGGCCGGGAGTCGACAAAATTTTTTTCTGATTCCTAACTTGACTCTTATTTTTATATCAAATCTCGACTCCTAACTCCCATATTCTGACCCTTTCCTTAATTTTATGTATTATGATCTTTAATGGATTTAGAAGTATTTATTCCCCTTGTGTGGTCCGGGTTAGAATAGCCCCACTGAAACCCATGCATGTTGTAAAGGCGACTAAAATGATACCGCGGGTATAAGAGTGGGGTAAAGTCAGATTTCTTCCTTTGGGTGTCGCAAAGTCAAGGAAAAAAAGAAACTGCATTTTTTAACACTGCTTTATCATCACTCGACAGTTTAAACGGGGTCATGGATCTGGCCTATATGTTGCTGTAGACAAAATGGAATAAGGAACAACAGAAGTATTTGTGAAATAAATTCATTGATTATTATTGAATTCGTATTTCTATAAAAGCAGGTTTTTCATTACAAAGTATATTTTGTAACTTAAAGGTGTAGTATTTGCATTGAGTTAAAAAAATTTTAAATTTTCTTACAAAAATACGTAATCCTATAAAAATAACAGTACCAAATTAACAGATATAAAAGAATTACAGAATAGTTAAAGGCAAGCAAAAGAAAATTTTACATCTTAACTACAAAAAATCATATATTTGTAATACATAAAATTTTATTTATTCTCATAATAGAATAGATTCTATAAATATTCTTTAATTGTTGATCCAACAAGGTTTTTTATAACACTCAATGCTAAAAAGATCTCTCAACACTCACTTGGTTTGCTTTGCTAAAGCTAAAGTAATAACTGTTTCTGCTACTTATTGAAGGATACAATTTAATTTGCTCCTCAACTGTTGAATTTAACATTATTACTTAACATTAGAAACACACTTTTAATTAATTCCTAGAATTTAGGGAAAATATAAATTATTTTTATCAAAGAGTCGGGAGTCATATTTTTAAACCGATTCATGGCCCCGACTCCGTTTGCCCATCTATGCTTTCTTGAAAAGAGAGAAATATTTAAAATAAACTGCTGTAATTATAATAAATGCAAATATTTCAATAGCAAAAATGTTTAGGAATTTTCTGATCACAAATAATTAACTAAAAAGAGTTCATCAATTTGCCGACGTAACATTATTTAGTTGAGAAAAAGTAAAAAATTGATTTATATTTCTTTTTCGCCCGTTTTCTGTAAATGTGCTAATATTTATGTGATTTTATTGATTCACTACCTAAAAAGTAAAACATTAAATATAACTGATATTTATTAAAATTTAACTACTAGTAAAGAAGATTTATAATAATTTTATATTACCTATAATTTTTTGCCTATGTATAGTATTTTTGTACAAAAATATCTTAGTGAAAACTTTTTTTCATGTTAGAAATTTCCAAAAGTTAAAACAAATTAAAGTGCTTTAATTCTTTCGAACACCAATTATAATATTAGAAATGGATCTAAAGAGTCCTGGTGAATTACGTAATGAATACTGTTGGACAATATTAAGAGAATTTACATATTTTGTCGATCATATCCAGTGTTATTAAACAGATTTTAATGAAATTAGGTAACATATTAAAAAAAAAAAAAAAATACAACAATTATGGTAAACATGCATGTTCTTTCGTAAAAATCCTCAGTGCTGGAAGTTTTAAAACAGAGCTTATATTATCAGACGCAAAAGGGAATTAATTTGGGATTCTCTTACAATTATACAGGTCTCAGAATGTAAATTCATACATGAAATCAAACTGTTTAAAAAGTCCTCGGGAAATTTGGTCCAAATCCTCCAACAAAGCAGTTTACAGGCTCTGAATGGTTCTGGCGATTTGTAATTACCCTCAATATAACGTCCAACTCTTATTCTATTGCAGAGATTGGAAATATGGCTAACTCGGAAATCGAACGAATATCCAGAGATTCGTTAATAGAATAGGAGAGTAATCCTACATAGTCAATCATTAAAGAAATCTGAGGCATCTGCACCCATGGTAAAGGCGACTATAGGACTACAAGTTCTCCGATGTACTTCAGTTACAGATCTTCTGATAAAGACATCGAAGTTCATGCTTCTATCCAACATGTTGTCTGCCATCAAACCTCTGCTGCCATGATGATAATCTTTTTGGATGGTGGAGAACAGGTAGTAAGTAACTTATTCTCCCCAGATGAACGTATGACTAGAATAAGTGTTTGGATCAAGTCCTCCTCAGGATAAACATGTTCTCCCCTTAGTGAAGAAGTGAGTGAGACACAAACAGATAGTATTCTTGTAAACACACTCTGTGGTGTAGTCTTCTGAAAAACAACAAGCCTTGAATTTTGGTTTCCAGTGGCTACCTGAAGACAACTAGAGAGTTGACTAAGTATTGATTGATGCACCTCGTTGTAGTATACATATATCCATCTTAATTGTTAGCCGTGGCTGTTGGATAAACCTCCCAAGAAATTTTATTCTAGGGATTCAATATCATTAAAATGTTTCCGTAAGCTGGATCCGCGCTGGATGTCCCATTTTGTTTATCTTTACCATGATACATATTTCGATACTTGTTCATTTACTTATTATTATTTTCATTTAATTGTTTTATTTTTCACCAGTAAATAATTAAATTAACTATTTAATAAAAAAATAAAAATAAAAAAGCCCCGAAATGCAAGCGGAAGATAAGCGGAATTAACCATTTGCATGTCGAATAACCTGTTCCTCTAAATATACCACCAACACCCGTATTCGATAACATATTCGACAAGAGATTTATATATTTGTTTGCAGGTCTTGCCTTTTGACAGTACTTTTCGAGAAAATCACCAAAATATGCAAATTCTCTTAATTTTGAACATCAACGGGATTTCGTCTTTGTTAACTTTGGAATCGAAATGAAACAAATGAAACAAAATCGTAAGTTCCAGTGTTTACACCAAAAAAGGAAACTATAAATCTGGTAAGTCCGTGGTTTCGCACAATTAATTCGGAACATCTTTCCTTTCGGATCGATGAAGAGGGAAGAAATTCCGAACTTCCCAGTAGCAACCCCAGAGATGTAATAAATGACACTAGATGTGATGAAAAATGCAATTAAAACATGTAGTAGAGCTAAAATCGCAGGAATGTGGTATTATTTGCTTATGTAAGGAAATATAAATACTTAGTTTGGGTAATAAAAGACAAAGTTTTAAATAATAAAATAAATGTGATTTTGTATTTAGATTCAGGGTGTTTTTGTATTTCATTACAATAGCTCTTTTTTCAGTGTTGTGTATTTCTTCTTGATTTGTAATGCTTTAAATTCTTTTTAAATTTTTTTTTTTAGTAATGCTTTAATTTTGAAAACAGTTCTGTTTTTGTGTTTGGAAAACAAATTTCACATTTCCAGTCGGGTTGGATGATAGAAGTTAATTAAAAATTTGTTGGTTGAAAATTGAATTAGATATATTCAGTGTTCTTATTAAATAAACACGTAATAATAATTTTTTTACAGTTAATAAACTTAGAAATTAGCTAACTAAAGCTTAGAAATTTGCCCTTGACCTACATTTTGGTTTTTAGCGCATCATTGATTATAATGATTATATTTTAAAGGTCTTACTGAGAAAATAAAATGGTCCATGTCGATTTTAAGTTCATAAATGTACACAAGATTAAAAAATCCAGGGAACACAGAATAGCATCGTAGAAAATAATAATTTTATAAAACATTTTTTATCTTTTGTTTCTATTTATTAAAAAGTCTTTTTAGATATTATTTTTCAATTCACTGCTATTACATACTGAGGAAAAGGCTGTCAACGACTTATATATGAATTTATCTATGTTTAATTGAAACTCAACAAGCGATGACAAACAGAAAATATATATATTACAAAGTTGGAAACGATAAATCTGTAAGACAGGATGTCCTTCCATTACTCAGAGAAATGGGTCCCAATTCTTTAGATACAGTCCTTGGACAAGATTAATCCAAATTATAACATATATAGGGTGTGGGTATAGTTTAGGTAGTATATGGGTGTAGTTTAGAGTAGTATATGGGTGTAGTTTAGTGTAGAAGATTCTTCATGAAGTGTAGCAAGCTTCCATGCTCACCCTAGGTAATACTGAATATGCTACATACATATCACGTCAAAAGTCTAATTATCTAGAGGCCAACATACTTTTCACTGAACAATAATATATTATTGGATAGATCCTTTTAAAGCAGTATATGGATATAGTATATTGTAGCAGATTCTTCATGAAGTGTAGCAGGCACCCATGTTTAGCTGGGTAATACTGAATATGCTACATATTTAACACTTTAAAAGTCTAATAGTCTAGCGGCCTACATAATCTGCATTGAATAATTACATATTATTGGATAGATCCTTTTACAGCAGTATATGGATATAGTATAGCGTAGAAGATTCTTCATGAAATGTAGCAGGTCCCCGTGTTCACCGTGGGTAATACTGAATATGCTACATACATATCACGTCAAAAGTCTAATTATCTAGAGGCCAACATACTTTTCACTGAACAATAATATATTATTGGATAGATCCTTTTAAAGCAGTATAGGGATATAGTATATTGTAGTAGATTCTTCATGAAGTGTAGCAGGCACCCATGTTTAATCTGGGTAATACTGAATATGCTACATATTTAACACTTTAAAAGTCTAATAGTCTAGCGGCCTACATAATCTGCATTGAATAATTACATATTATTGGATAGATCCTTTTTTACAGCAGTATATGGATATAGTATAGCGTAGAAGATTCTTCATGAAATGTAGCAGGTCCCCGTGTTCACCGTGGGTAATACTGAATATGCTATGCACATATCACGTAAAAAAAGTTTAATGGTTTAGAAATCAACACACTTTGCACTACACAATAACATATTATAGGACCAATTAAATAACAATAACATATTATAGGTTAAGCAAAATAAATAACCAAAATGATAAGTAATAAATAAGCAAAAGTTATATTTTAAAATAAAACGAGTATTTAGTAAAAAAGCATTAAAAACACTTTGAAGTAAATCAATTTTTATAATAAAGGAAAAGAAAGCTACATGAAATTTTTATGAAATGTATGATACATCTAAAAGCTGTTCTTTTTTGACTGAATGCCATTAAAAGGCTTAGAGAAAAAAATCGAAACTTTTGCTTTTAGCGAATGGAATATTTTGTAATCCCCGAAAAAAAAAAAAAAAAATGGCACAAATCGAAAAGAGTATCGTCCGTGCAGGATTAATGCTCCAGAAATCCTAATAGTTATCCATATCAGTTTAATGGCTCTACCATTACCCTTTGCAGTTGAAGGAGATGTACACTAAATGGATGAGAGCGTTCCCATAATGGAGCACGATCAGTTACAGAGATAGAGATTCGATAGATTTACATTTTTTTCTTATCTCCGACTTTTATCTTGCATTCGGTTTAAAAGGGAAGATACAAGTGTTTCTCCACAGTAAAAGCTCAGAATGTAAGTGAATTTGAAGTAAACCCCTATGCTCTTATTAGATTGATAGGCATTTAGAAAAGAGATTCGATAAATACCATGCTTTCAACACTGTTTAAAATAAGCTTTTAGAATGTTTTCAGAATAATTGTAAGTACATTTATTTAATTTATTACTTGTTATTCTTTTATTTATGTAATAAAAAACATGTCTTATAAAGAAGACTACATTACATAAAGTACTTCTTATTAAGTTTAAAATACGTGTTAAGTTAAATTTCCATTACGATAACATATTATAAGAGAGATCCATTTTGACAGTAATATTTTGGTTTAGTGTAGTGTAGCAGAGTTTTCATAAAGTGTAGCAGCTCCTCATGTACACCCTGGGTTATACTGAATATGCTACATGCATATCATGTTAAAAGTCTAGTGTTCTAGCGACCAAAATGCTTTGCACTGAACGATAATATATTATTAGAATTGGATAATCCTTTTTAACAGCAGTATATGGATATAATGTAGTGTAGAAAAGTTTCATTAAGTTTAGAAGGTCCCCATGTTCAAACCTGGGTAATTCTAAATATGCTACATATTTATCATGTTAAAAGTCTAATGGTCTAGTGGCCAACATACTTTGCTCCTTTTTTTTTTAATTTTTAAAACACACTTTGAAGTAAATGAATTTTTACAATAAAGAGAAAGAAAGCTACATAAAATTTTTCTAAAATGTATGATACATATAAAAGCTGTCCTTTTTTTGAACTGAAGGCCATTAAAAGGCTAAGAGGAAGAAAAAAATCGAAACTTTTGCTTTCAGCGAATGGAATATTTTGTAATCCCCGCAAAAATAGAAAAAATGAAATGGCACAAATCGAAGAGAGTATCGTCCGTGCAGGATTAATGCTCCAGAAATCTAATAGTTATCCATATCAGTTTAATGGCTCTACCATTACCCTTTGCAGTTGAAGGAGATGTACACTAAATGGATGAGAGCGTTCCCATAATGGAGCACGATCAGTTACAGAGATAGAGATTCGATAGATTTACATTTGTTTTCTATGATCTCCCGCTTTTATCTTGCATTCGCATTTAAAAGGAAGATACAAGTGTTTCTCCACAGTCAAAGCTCAGAAATGTAAGTGAATTTGAAGTAAACCCGTATGCTTCTATTAGATTGACAGGCATTTAGAAAAGAGATTCGATAAATACCATGCTTTCAACACTGTTTAAAATAAGCTTTTAGAATGTTTTCAGAATAATTTTATGTACATTTATTTAATTTATTATTATTCTTTTATTTATTTAATGAAAAGAAAGCCTTTTATAGAAAAGACTACATTTTAGTAAAGTACTTATTATTTTTAAAATAAGCTCTGAGTTAAATATTCATTACGATAAATGTATTTTCATATATTCCTTACAAAATCATCTAAATGTATTTTATGTTTTAAAATTTTGAAATTTTAAGAAAAATCCATTTAAAATTTGTATGCATGATATAATTATGTTGCATTTAAAACCTTAGCAAAAATATTATAAAATCTTTTTTTCCATCAAACTACTAATTTTTTTCTTTTTAATATTTTTAAAAGAAAAGAAAAAAAAATTAATTAAATTTAATAAAAATAACGAAATAATTAGTTAAAGAATAAAAATTAATTAAATAAATAAATAATTAATGCAATAATTTAAAGTTAATCAAAATGCATTATCAAGTAGAGGAACATTTGAAAACGTCAAAAAAGATTTTAAAAAATAACAAAATTTAAAATAAGATTATTACTGATATAACTTTTTACAAGAGCAGACATTTAAAGTATTTCTTACAAAATATTTTTAAAATCTCTTTTAGAATTTTTTTCTTTGTCTTTTTTAAAATCTTTTCTTTTTCAAAATCGTGCTTGTAAAACAATTGGCTATTTGTATACATGCAGTTATTATATTTATTAGATACATACATTTTTTATAAATATATATCGTCATCTTTTCGATTTGGAATAAGATTATTTATTTATGATATTTATTATTTATTATTTGGAAACAATGTTTTAATATTTCACCCTTTATGATGACAAACATGTTCTAGGCTTACCTCATATTTTAGCGTTATTATATATCTTCCATTATACATGTAGTTATTTTATTTACTAGATACATACATTTTTATAAATACACAATGTCATCGTTTCTATTTGGAGTAAGATTAATTATTTATTATTTGTAAATAGTGTTTTAATAATCCACTTTTATATAATGACAAACATCATCTAGACATCAACTTAAAACATCAAACTTAAATACATCAACAAAAGTACTGATAAAAATATTTTTTGTAAATAGAATTCAATTCTAGTGGAATGTTTATTGAAAAAAAAAATCAACTTTTGAAGCTGAATAAATAATAAAACTGACTGTATCTTTATTAAAATTCTGTCAAATACCTTTTAATCTGCTGTTGGTTTAAGAAAAGAAAAAACAACCAGTACTTAAATTTTTTTCAATCTAACATTTCAAAATTTGAGTTTAGAGACTACAACAAGGCTCAGAAAAGTCTGGCTTTGCTTAAATCTGAATTTTTAATAAAATTTTCTCAATATTTTAAGAAACAGTTCACCATAAACTTGTCAAACCAAAACGTTTAATATAAATTAGAAAGCGAAGAGAAGTATTCTGTAGTGAAAAATAATAATATAATATATATATATTAAACAGGGAAAATTAGTAATTTGGGGGAAAAAGAGGATTTTAATATATATTTTTTTATTTAATAAAAATTCCGTTTCATGCATAATGAAGTTGTTATTTTCGGCAGCTTAAACTAAAAAAATGTTAAAATAAATTCATTCCAATTATTACAATTTATGAGTTTCTGTGGTAGACTTTTTAAAAATAAGAATTTAATTGTTGATATTAAGAAGATTTTTAAGAGTTATCAGCGGAAATTTTCAATATTTATGACTTTTTTTTTCAATGCAAACTTTTTCTTCATATTTCACATCATACTATTCCAAAAATAATCTATGATAATCATTATTATTTTACGGAAAGACTTACAGGTGTGACTGTTTGGTTGTTTTAAATGGAGAAAATTGGAAAACACATGCTGTGATAACAAGCTATCATGTTCCACAGTTACAGAAAGCAGTAAATGTAATTCAAGCCAACAATGGGAATCAAGTAACTGCCTGTTTTATCTTTTGTGCTTTATCACTGAAAAAGAGTATTTAAAAGATTGCGTATTTTTGCAAATGGGAAGCTTTAGAATGCTTTCCCAATCTTTTTACAAATTAATTATTATTATTAATTATAAGTATAATATTGTATAATTATTAGTAAATTACTTATTATGCTTTATCACTGAAGGAAAACTATTTAAAAGATGAATGCATTTTTTTTGAAATGGGAAGCTATAGGATACTTCCCAATCTTTACAAATTAATTATTATTATTAAAGTAATTATTAATAAAATAATTTATTATTATTAATTTTATTATAATAGTTAATAATTTTTAATTTATTATTTACAAATTAATAACTTATAATAAAAATTGGAAAACTAAATTTTAAATAATTTTTAAAATGAATAAAAACGTCAATTATAAAAAAAAAAATTATTAAAATTGAAATTTCTTAAATATGCAAATATTTTTCAGAGATACTTATCTTTTTAATTTAAGAGTTTATCTAATATAAAAAACTTTAAAGTACGATTTGAGGTAGTTGTTGAAATATGAAAATAAATTTATACAAATAAAAAAATATAATTTCAGTTTGAATATTTTTCTGCAATAATACTCTCAGATAGAATTTATATGCATACTAAGTATTAAAAAAAATTTTTTTAGAATGAATTAAATGGTAAAATTTTTTCTTAATTAAAATTTCATAAAATGGATTATATCACTGTTATGACAGTGAACAAAAGTTATTTAAAAAGAAGATTATAAAATAGGTAATCATATATATAAAAATAGGTAATCATATGATATATATATATATATATATATATATATATATATATAAAAGTATATAACGAACTCAAAAACAAATATTGATATATTCGTTATGAATAAAAAAAAAGTGAAGCCAAAAAAAAAAAAAAAAAAAATTGAAAGATAGTTGAAATAGTTGAAAGAAATAAGGAAATGATATCAAACCAAAGTTTTATACAATTTACGTATTGGAATACCAGTAGCAGCTTTTCTCATGAAAATGGTCCTGTTTCTAATTCACTCATTGTCAGTTCTCCTTTGGTTTTGTATTCATATGTTGTGTTATTTATCTATTTATATATATTTAAATCAAAAGTCAATATATAAATATGTATATAAAGTTAAAATATATAATTCCATTAGGAATTGTTACCCGTAAAATTATAGGTATTGTTTTGAGGAACTGGGTTGTATCTGGGACGACTTTCAATGTTTCTAATGGCTATTTTTTTATATTATTTTCACAAGCATTAGTTTATTTTAAATTTCTTTCACGAGCTATACTTATTGGTTCATTTTATTTTCTTTCACTAGCTCTTATTTTATTTTTTTAAAAAATTTTCTATAATTATTTTTTTAAAATTTCTTTCAAAAACTTTTTATAAATAAAATTTATTTTAATTTCTTTTAGTAGCTAATGATTATATAATTAAATAAATAAGTAATGTAAAATTGTTTTTAAAAATTGTATGGTGAAGACAAAGACGATTTAATTTCAAAATGAAAACGAGATTTTTGAAGTAAAGAAAATCGTATGGAATTCTATAGTTTTTAGGGATGATGGATATATATTCTTTTACTATTTTAATTCCATAAATGAAAACTAAAAAATATTTGATTTTCTGTAGTTAAGCAAAATAGCAGGGATCAGGTCTGTATTACCAGTAAGTTATGAGGATCTTATAGGAGACTGGCTATACCCAAATATTTCCTCTCCTCAAAAGAAAACTCTTATATACATAGCTATGGTGGATCAGTCAGGTAGGGACTTTATTTTAAATCATGAAATAGTAATTTTGTACTAATTAGAGAATGTGAGTTCATTTTCCCTTTTTGATGATTGTTTTGCTCATCCCACTTGGTCGCCATCAGCATCTAGACCAAGTTCAATGAATCTTTGTTTTCCCTCAAGGAAGGAGGGAAAGGACGGAACAGTTTCTGTTGTGATGGAGCACCCGCAGGCAGAAGACTGACCTTTTGGTTGATTCTGTAAGCGTTTCTTACTCAATTATCCTTACAATGGCTACATGGCTATACCATAGATAATTTGCTGCACTTTAGGTAAACATCAATTTTGAACGTGAGGGTTCCGTGGATTATCCCTTCCTCCTGAAACTTAATGAAGGGAACCTCCATCTCATAGAATTACTATCCTATTTTCGGCATAAATACGGAAATTTCGATTGATTTGCGTTTAGATTTTCTAACTGAGCTCTCCAATTCAAAAGCCTATTGCATTAGTCAACAGTTCATCCAGGTCTAAATTACAATTTTTTAAATCAATTTATATGGTTCATTTTTATTGGATGTGTTATCCCCTTAATGGATTATCTCGACTACATTTGCAAATCATATTTCTATCTTTTGGAATACCATGATTTAACTCACGTGAAAATTAATCTTTAATTCTGGATTTAAACCAGCATTTAGAGTTATTTATTCTAAACAAACACAAGTTCAATAAAAAATTTTTCAAAGATTGATGAAGATCTGCGTGTCCTTTGTTGCTTAGTACCACTTGCCTTTATTTTTAATTATTTTTTCAATAGTAAAAGTGAAGACATTTTTAGTGATAATAGCTGGGATATATCGCTTGATGAGGGCGAAAACTTTCTCAATGAATCAGAAGATTATAGGTCTGATTCTAACTTCAATCTGAGTGGCTAAAGTTATACTTCAATATATATAATAGAAGGTAAATAACACAAATGCTTAACATAACTTTAGCAATGTAAATTTTCAATTTCAATAAAAAATTGTTTTGAAACAAAACTGTATTTGGAACAAGTGTTCCCTTAAGATATTTAAATGTCCAGCCAATGTAGACTACTACTTTTTACTATTTCAAGCAAATTTTTTAAAAATTCTACAAACACACTTTTTTATTTTATTTATTTATATTTGCATTTGATTACATTCGTAGAATTTAAATGATATCTACAGTTAAACATCCCTTCTTACTTTTTATTTTTACTAACAATATATTGAATTTCACTAAATTTGCAATGTTTATACAATCCTTGCAATGGAATGATGCACAATCGAATTCAGGACTGTATTCCGCCAGGTAATGCCCAACGTATTATCTTTGGGCAATTCCGCCGGCCTGAGATAATACGGATGGTTAATGAGTTTTATCCTTCTTTATCTCTGACAACTCAGGAACAGTTCTGTCTCTGCTATCGTTAATAGCTGCTCATGGAGGAGATATTGTTGGTGACTAACTTTAGTTTTTATCAGTTCTCTCCTGTAATATATATATGCCTTTTCTAATTCTTTGCGCAAACTTTTTTGTTTCATAGTTTTCCATCATCTTTTTGTAGATTGGTGTCGTTTTAACCATTATTTTAGATAGGGAATATTACCTTCTTTCTAGGTTATAGATATAATATTTTTTATAGGTTAGATTAACAAAATAAAAAATAAAATGGATTAAAAGGAAATGATAAGTATTAAGGCAAGATTAGCATAAAGGAAACTAACTGGATTATTTTGATTCTCGTTTCCTGAGAAAATGAAAAATTCTTCATTTTATTAATATATCATTTTAGATAGACATAACATATAATAAATAATAATATGTAATATATATTTCATTAATATATTATTAACTTCTTTATAGGTTAGGTTAACAAATAATAAATAATAATAAATTAAAAATAAAACTATTAAAAAGAAAATAATAATTAGGCAAGAATAGCATAAAGGATAGCAAATGATTATTTTTTAATTCTGATTTTCCTGTGAAAATAAAAGAATTCTTTATTTCATTTAAAATAGAAAGATTAAAATATTTTATATTTTCTCTGGAAGTTTTAATATCTATTAACAGTCAAATAGTGAAGTCAATCAGAATTTTATACAGATTGTAGAAAAATGAAGATTCTACTATTTTTTAATTGTTTTTATTTCCTACATATAATGGGCAGATGTGTTTTCCAAACAGAAAAATAAATCTAGCGCCATCCACATCTATTTATAATTAGTGGTTATTAGCTAACTTTATACTAAAAGCTAACATTAGCGTTATTAGCTAACTTAACACTATTTAAATTTTTACACTGTTTTCAGCGCATTTCTGTTGATTTATGACCTTGAGAAATAAACAATTAAGTACCTTATAATGTTCCTGTTTTATGCCAGTGATTAAGGTTTTAAAAATAATAAAATAAGTTTTAAAATAATACTTTTGGTGTTAAAAAAAAAGTTAAAAAAAGTTAAAAAAAATAAAAAAGTAGTTAAAAATAATAGTTTAATAGTTAAAAAAATAAAATAAAATTATAAATTTAAAGGTAGTAGAAAACATAAAGAATAGATAATTATAGAGCTAGGGTAAAATTAAAATGATAAAGCAAAAAAAAAAAAACATCTCTGATAATTTAAAAACTTTTTAAATAATATAAAAATAAAAATATTAAATTAATTTGAATCTTAAACTATTCGATTCTAAATAGTAATTTTCAAACAATTTTGGGACTAATTTTTGTACATGCTAGAGATAAAAATCTTGACCAGTATTACTGTTAATTATATATTATTGTTATTATATAGTATAATAACAATAATATATAAATAATACTGGTCAAGATTTTATTAATAAGATATATTATATATTTATATCTTATTATATAATATATTTATTATATATTATATTTATTATATTTATTATATATATATCTTATTATATATTATATTTATTAATTATATAATATATCTTATTTATTAATAAGATATATTATATAATTATATTATTATTATAATAATATAAAACATTATTTTTATCATTACAGTAAAAAGAAAATAAGAATTAATGTTGTTAATATACAGATTAGTATAATAATAAGAAGAAACAAGTGTTCCTTAGTAGAGTGTGAGAAGAAATAATATAAATTCCCAGAACAAATTTCTTGTTTTACATATTATTAAAGAATATTCACTTTGAAAATTAAAAAAAAAAAGAAAATACGGAACACTTATCGTCTACTTCGCAAAAAGCCTCGGCGTAAACTTTCCAAACAGGTTTCTTAATAAAGCTAACATATTTTTACTCTCAAAGTATTTTCACTCTAAACAATTTAAAAACATTTTTGAAAAAATTGTAACTTTTTCAAGAAAACTATTGGAAAGAAAGTTTAAAAGTTGAAGTAAATTTCCTACATGTAATAACTTTTTTTAGTTTGAATCTGCAAAAGTATTGGTAAAGAAAATTTTTTTGTGATGTAAATTTTGTGTACTCCAACAAAATATTTTTATGTATTGAAATAGACAATAAATAACAGTAAATTAGAGAAGTTTGAGTTGTTCAACATATTTTACTGAAAATATTCACAAGATCTGTTATTCTGTATATATATATATATGCCAAGTGGCTCGGGAGCAGAGATTTCGGGTTCGACTCCCGGAGGTGCTATGGATATTTGTAATTGTTCGAATCCACATTAAAACCGTAGATCCCGGTCTAATATGATCGTAGAGCGTTGCGGGTGTAGTGCTACTCGCGCTCGTAGAAAATCTTCAAGTTACACGTGCCCCTGGGTAGTGTTAAATGAGTAATAGCGCAGCCCTTGCTTATGGCTAAAAGATTAACTGTGTCTGTATTGCCAGCTGCATTAGAATAAGGACAACAACATATATATGGAGCCTAATGACCGAGTAACTAGTGGCTGGTGCCCCAGGCTTCGGGTTCAAGTGCCAGTGATGCCATGGATGTTCGTAGTGGTTCGAATCCCTCTTTAAACCGGGAATTAGGTCCCGGTCTCCTGGCGACTGTTGGGTGTAGGGCTGATAACCCCACCCATTAAGAAGAGAACATATCCTGTCTAGAAATCTACTAGTAAGCCCTTGGCACACTATGGAGCACTATTTAATGTATATATATATATATATATATATATATATATATATACATTAAATAATTTTAATGAACAATTTTTCTTTAAATGGATGCATAAAATGTGAATAAAGTATATGAAAATATATTGAATTTACTAAAATTCAGATTTAAACATAATTTGAGTGTTCTAATTTTGAATTTTGATTTTTTTGGCATCCTCTCGTTTGATACTATCTATATAGTGTTACATTTATCTAAAATATAACGAAATTTATCAGGATTGCTATGCCTGTAACGTTATTTAAAGTATTAACTACTGCTCCAATAAAACAGATTGTCCTTCAAACCTTTCATTCCATGATTCGTATTGATTTGCCTTATTATTTCTCAATCATCAGAGAATAGGACGAGCTCTTCTTGTAACTTAGCTTAACGGCCTCTAGCAGTAATGCAAGTTATTGGATTAGGTTGCATTAGGGTTCGGCCAATGCCATCAGCAATTCTACTCGATACCACTTTTGATTAGATGCTTGTAATTAATGATCTAATAATAGACACTAATACCATACGGACGGTGCTCGGACAAATTACATGTTAAGCCCGAGTGAAATTTACTTTTAGAGAATTCGAGAATGGTAGGTTCAATTCTAAAACATATTAATTTACTCGCTTTGTTTTTCTGAAATTTTGTAATCCAAAAAATAATGAACAATAATTAAGATAATATTTTTACATTAATATTTCTGTGATTTTAATAACAAGATGTTTATCCATTTCATCTATTGGAATCATTTGAATTGATATTGAAGCAAAAAACTATTTCACCTAATTCAAGATTTTATAACAGAAAGAAATTAAAGCATGATATATTTACTTACATTTATGTTTTTGATAAGTTACTTACATTTGGATGAACATTACTTACAGTTAGATAAACGGTACTTAAAACTAGGCGACGTTACTTAAACTTGTACGTTAACGATAATTTAGACGAAGTATATTATTTATATTTGCATCAAATAAAATCAGTAGTTATTAAATCATTAGCTGAATTGGATTTATAGTGATAAAATAATAAAAGCATAAAAGCTAACTATAGTTTTCTGATGATGAGCATTTTGATTCTAGGTCTTTTACCTTTACAACGGCAGATATTCAGCAAATTGAGGATTATTAGAGTACACCACGAAGAGATTTGCTATATTGCTCCTTTGACCTTCAGGGATGACATCTGCTGAGTTTGCAGATGTCATCCCTGAAAAAATTACTTTATATTATTAATACTGAAAATAAAAAAATTACTTTTTTATTTTCAGACTTTTATATTATTAATAGAGAAAATGAAATTACTTAAAATTATTAATAGATATACAAATAGTGGTTCCATATAGATCAATCTATGGAAATATTCAACGATTGTTGTTTGACTTTTAAAAATGTTTTTTAGTATTGTTAACCTTGTATATCGCCAATTTGTAAACAATATTTTTGTATGCCAACACAAATTTGCAGTAGTAGTTCAATAAACACATAAAACATTTTGCAATCCATAATTTACTTTTAAAATATTACTGCATAAAATGTATTTTTTTATTAAAATCACCACAAATTTAATTTTTCTAGACATTTTTAATGGAGAAGGCATTTTATTGAAGATATAATCATTTTTTGATAGTAAATAAAAAATATATAAAGACATATTATTTGCTAATATATAAAATATATAAAGATATAAAGACTATAAACAATAAAGACAATTTATAAAGACTATTTGATAATATACTTTTATCATTGACTATATTAAAGAATTTTATATAAAATATATTCTACATTTTAAAATAAAATATAATGCAATACAATATAATATATACCAAATATATATTACATTGTCTGTATTTTAAAAGTAAATTAATTTAACAGTTATTTGAAGTATGAAAATTTTACACAGTTTAATTATAAATTGTAAAAAATTTTTTTAAAATTGTCAGATTTATAATTATATCAATTAGCCAAACCTGAAAACTGCACAAATTAAAGATACAGAAGTGTATAAATATTTAAAAGAAATTTATGATGTCACGGAGGTAGCATTCATAACAATAATGACATTAATGTTATAAAAGAACCTTATTAATTAATTTATTATTATTATTATTATTTATTTTCATTCAGCATATTATCTTAAAATAATCATATGTTTTATTGATGTAATGAAAATGCTTTTTTAAAAAAGAAAACAATGACTAGATTATCAGAAACTATACTCTATCAGAGACTGGTTCATAATCCATAAAAGCAGTACTATTTTTAATAGGTCGCAGGAGACTGTAGTAAGCATTTATTATGTGCATTCTCATTTTATGTCGTAATAGATTGTTATAGTACTACCAATTTTAATGGTAAAGTAGAGACAACTTATACGACACTAACATAATTTCATTTTATGATAGAATTCTTTTGAAAAGACGATAGCTTAGTTGACTGTGAACTACTTTTAATAATTTTATTATGTATAGTATATAAACTCTTTTCATGAAGCATTTACTAATGAATATGTTTTTTAATTCTTTTCAGCATACCTACTGAACAAATATTAAATCATGAATAGGATAGATTAAAATAAGATAAGTTTAAAGTTTAAGATTAAGTTTAAGATAGGATATATTTAATTAAAAATTCTTTAATATAACTATTTGTGTTTTATCCATTTTATAATGAATGCTAGAAACAAAAAGGTAACTTAGTTGAATATGGTCTTGTCTTAATGCCTTTTTTTTATAAGAGTATATGTGAAATATTTAATCATAAATATGCCTTTCATAAATTGATATTTAAACGTTTAAAAAATTCGACTCCAATACCAAATTTAAAAAAATTCTACCAAAGGGGAAAAAATGACGTTTTTAATTAATATCTTAAATAGTAAATTAATGCTAGTTTAATAATTGTTCTTTAAATATTTTTCCATATAAAAATAAGAAAACAATATTAATTAGTTATTAAGGACCTTTAAAATAACTATCCATTTTTCTATTACGCATGTGTTGGAAATAGATGAGAGTTTTATTTTTTTAACTAGATTATTCTTGCTGTTTTTATTCTTGAGTTTATTTTGATTTAATAATAAACCCTCAAATTCTTTAAAAATATGCAAAACTTAAAGGAAAATATGTGACACATATGTATAAGCATAAAAATAATAAAAATATTAAAAACATAAATACATATTTTCCAAGCATAAAGTTATTTTGAAACTTTTAAAATGCACAAAAGAAATCAAATATTTGGTTAAAATTTTTTTAAAATTAAACATTTGTTTAAGATAACAGTAGTTTTATTTATTCAATAATTATAAATAATATGAATGCAGATATTATTGAAGACTTATTTGATGTAATATATGAGTCCTTATGTATTTAATATTTAATAGCAGTGCAGTTTTTATGGTTCACGTGCTTAAAATAAGAACTTGGAGTTTATGTATTACTCATAAATTTATTGAACTGAAACTTTTTATTCATACTGATTTTTTATTTATATTCTGCATTAATTTAGCTCTTATTTCTATAATGAAATATGAATAGGACAAATAATGAATGTAAAATGAAATTTATTAATTTGAGTTGAGAACAAATATTTAGAAATAAACAAACTTAAAGACGACAACTTAAGAAGTTGAATTTTTTTCTCTAAGTAAATTATAAAATGCAGACAATTAAGAAATTTTAAAACTTTCTTGAAATTCCTCTTTTGAAAAAAATTTATTTTCAAATTTAAGAATTTGGTTCAAATTTTAAATTGAGATAAATGTGAAATGTGAGATAAATGTAAACATGGGAATAACCCAAGTCGTTTGGAAAATTTAATTAAAGAAATAATTTAAAAATAAAACTCAACCAGTCAGACGGATAATTCGCAGGAATTTTTGAACAATGATTCCCATGTTCAATGTTAATTCAATAAATCATTAATATTTTAAAACTATTTTTATTAATTTTTACAAAAATGATTTAAATAATGCAAAGTAAACTAATACAAATAATAATTTAAAACTCTAAAAAAAAATTATACAAAATTTGCATAAAAACATCTTTAAATTAAGCAATATTGCTAAAAAAGTTTCTTTTTCTTTTTACACTTGAAGTTACCTTCCTAGAAGTTATTATGCAACTCATTAAGTGGGATTATTTTTCCTAAGATAACTTTACATTGTCAAAATAGCAATCACAGATTTAATGATAGAAAGAATTTCTATTTTACGAATTTTCTTTAAGATAAGTAAATAAGTATTAAAGCATGAAATAAAAAACTGGCAAGCAAAATATTAAGTTGAAAATATACAGAATTGATTAACTTTAATGAAAATTTTTATGAAACCATGTTAAATATCTTTAATTTAAAGGACATAAGATTTCAGTTACCTAAAAATTTAAAAACAAAGAGAAGAAAATAATTAAATCATGTACTAGGGAAAATTTATAAATATCAATTCATTTGCTGTCAATATTTGAAAAATTAATTATTCAAATGTATATTATACTTCAACCATCGAAGAGTGATTTAAAAATTTATCTAGAAAATTAGAGATATTGTAGAAAAGAAATTTGTAAGCAGAATTTATGCAATACATATAAATTTGCTAGGTAATTCTTAAAAAAAAAATTGTTTTTCATTAAAAGCATTTAAAGTCTTTTTAATATAATGTAATATTTTTGTGAATTAATAAACAATACATCCTTTTAGTATAAAATAATATTTTTAATATCTCTTATTAATCTTTAGATTTAAAATAAACTTTTATTATTTTTTTTTTTTGATTCCTAGATAAACAATAATCCTTTATTATTGAGCAATTATTTATCTTATATTAAAAAATAAAAACTTCTTAAAATTAAAAATTCTTTAAAATTTTCTTTTTTTTATTCAAATGACATACACATCATCTGACATAATATGACAGATTCAAACTTTATCTCATAGAAATTATTGGCCTAGATTATATTAATTAAATAACAAGTAGACAAACAAAATTAAATACCATATATGTTTAATAACCAAATGTAACATAATTTAAAATATGAACTCATTTTAAATTTAAAAATATTTTCTGAATTTAAATGAACTATATTAAAGACGTCATTATTCAGTGCAATTTTTATGAGAATTCATAAACATTTGTTATTATTAAATTGTAGAAAGAATAAATTATTTAATTTCTTAATTTTAATAACTTCGCCAGTATTCAGATAGCAAAATATCTTTTAATTTGATATATAATTTTATAGAAAAATTATATTAAAAAATATTAAGAAAGCAGCAAGATTGCTGCTTTATTGTCATATATTATTACTGCAATAATATTATATGTTGGTTCTCTTACTATCCTAGTCATATCTATACGTTAAAGAATTATAAGGTTTGTAAATAGCACTACACTACAATAAATCAGATTAATTGAATTTTTGATAATATTTGTGTTTATAAAAATTTAAAAATGTTTATGCCAATTTCCTTGTTCAACATAAAATGAAAAAAATCAATCTATTTCAAGGAAAAAATTTGATATCTATGTTTTTTTTTTTTTATTTGAGATGCTACTACTTTTCTACGAAATCGAAACTGTGGCGGAAAGTTATTTCCGCTTAAAGCTTTGTCATGTTTTTCTGCATATACTATGCCTACTGTTCAGAAAACAGTTTTACAGAAAATGCCTCAAACAGCAACATTTAATTTTGGGTCAATTACTGAAATTAAAAATGAAAAATACAAAAATAATGTAAGCATGTTTATTTTTTAATGCACAATATTAGTAAATAAAAGTAATTTATTTTTTTATACATCTTTCACTGTTTTATTGGAAACTATTAACACTAATACTACCAAACTTTTCTATGTTGCTAATTTCACTATTCTAATGTTATGTTAGTCATATCTATATACTAAAGAATCATATGATTTATAAATAGCACCGCAATATATTAAAACAGATTAATTGATTTTTTTGATAATGTTTGTTTCTATAAAAACTAAAAAATGTTTATTTCAATTTCTTTGTTTAACTTAAAATGAAAAAGTCAATCTATTTCAAGGAAAAACAGTGAAAAATCTGATATCTATGTGAATTAATTTATTTGAGATGTCAATATTTTTTACGAAATCGAAACCATAACAGAAAGTTATTTCCTTATAAGTAAACTTTTTTTTTTTTTCTGCAAATGCTGTACTTGCGTTAAGAAAATAGTTTTACAGAAAATTGTCATTAAAAGGAAACATTAAATTTTGGGACAATTGCTAAAATTAAAAATTAAAAATACAAAAGTAATGACCGTAATTAATTAATTTTTAATGAAGTTACAAAATGTTAGCAAATGAATGTAATTTATTTTTTTATACATCTTTCACTGTTTAATTGGAGACTGTCATTTTGTAGTACCATTATTTTTGTTGTTAACATTATATGTTGCTATTGTTATTAACCAAATGTCATAATAGTCGTATGTTAATAAATTTTTTGTTTTGCAAATAGAACTACAATATAATAAATCAGATTAATTATTTTTGATAACGTTTGCCTCTGTAAAAATTAAAAAATGTTGACATGAATTAATTTATTTGAGATCTCAATATTTTTCCACCAAATCAAAACCATGACTGAAAGTTATTGCCTTGTAAAAAAAGCTTTATAATGTTATTCTATGTCAACGTTAGGAAAACCGTTTTACAGAAAAATGTCTCAAATTAGAATATTTAATTTTGAGCCAATTTCTCAAAATTAAAAATTAAAAACATAAAAATAATGACAGTATGCTTAATTTGCACAATATTAGCAAATAAAATTAATTGATTTTTAAAAATATATTTCACTGATTTATTGGAAACCGTTATTTTTTTGTTAACAGTGGAATGGAAAAATAAATATAATTTGTTAAAAATAAAAAAAAGGAATAATTGAAATAGATATATTTAATATATAGTAAATTATTGAAATAGATATATTTAATATATAGTAAATTATTGAAATAGATATATTTAATATATAGTAAATAGATATATTTAAACTGCAGAAAAAAATAGTTTGGGTTGTATTATTAATATGACTTATATACTTCAGCCAAAAAACAAAAACATAAAAATAACAACAATTCTCAAATACTTATGCATAAAAATAAGTAATTAATTTAAAAAAGCTTAAAATATACTTATTAAAAGTTACATTACTTATTAATTTTAAAAAAAAACTAAACTTGAAATTAAAAAAAAAAAAAAGAAGCACAATTACAAATGGCCAACAGCAACAATTAATAAATACTTCCATCATTGACATGTTGAATATTTTTTTTACCAGTGACATAAAACATCCTGGGAAATATCAAATCATAAATATGAACACTGTATTTCAAAACCGAAACTAGTTGCAAATATATATTTACATCCAGTGCAACGAAATATCACTTCTAACCTGAAATTTGAGACTCCAGCCATCCATAATATTTGCGATAATAATGGAAAGTGCTTCCCTGCGTCAATCTTTGCTAGCTTTCCTCTGGGCAAATAAATGATCTTCATACATTAGGGTGATATTCCAATCAATAAAGTTCCATCCAATAAAAATTCTGGGAGCGAAAATCACTTTTTGATTGGATTAACTCTTATTCGCCACTTCCGAATGTCAGAGAGGAGATGAGTTGTAGTAATCCTGATTGAGAATAAGTATCAGATTAAGTGTTTTTTTTTTAAAATCAGTTAATTACAAATAGCATATTTGTACAGGTTTTGTTTTATAGAGCATATTTAAATAAGATGGATAATTCCTATTTTATTATATTCGATGTTAATTTGGTTAAAAAGTTAATCAATTATTTTAATATAATGAAATCTGTTCATTTTTTAATATAATTCTAAATGAAAACTTTTTATTTAGTTTTTAATTTAATTCAACTAAAAAAATGTAAAAATAGTTTTAGATAATATTTAATATATATAAGAAACAAAGGAAAATATAGTTTTAATAAATACATTTTAATACAATGCTAATCATATCTCTATTTGAAATAAACCATAATTTGATAGTTTTTTTCAAATTATTTAAAAAATTTTTAAAGACCTATTTATAAATTGTAAAAATAAAATGTAAATATTTATTGTTTTCCAATGACAACTATAATAATTTGAGAAACATTTAAATCATGTTGACAATGTAGGAAATAGCTAAATACGATTCGTATAAGGAATAAACGTATATATCTATATCTTAGCTTAAGATTATCATACTGTAATTTGAATTAAATTTAAAAATAGTTTATTAAAAATAACTGTTTATTTATTTTAACAAAGCGTAATAAAACAAATTTTTTGCTAATGGAATAATGCTATCGATTGGTGATATTAAAAACAATATTTCTGGTTTATTGAAAATAATTATGATACATTAAAACTATTAAATTATTTATTATTTATTATTAAAAACTATTAAGATAATTCAGGTCATTCATATGTAATTTACATTGGTTAAATGATCGAAAATATGATTTCAAATTACTGAGTTATGCACTAATATCTTATCACTTATACATTACAGAATGGTGAATAAATACACAGTCCAGTCACATTAATGTGACCACCACCTACTTTCGACGTCAACGTGAAATAACCAATCACAAAAGGCAGGTGGCAGCATATTGCAGTGGAGTGTATATAAAGAATTACACTTAATACCATATTCCACACTCCACTTAATATACAGAACTAGCTAGAATATATCCTGGCTTTTGACAGGCGGTCATATTAATGTGACTGGACTGTGTATTTAACTTTTACGTGTATATAGATTTTAACAGTAATTGCTATTCTTGGATTAAAATTTCACAAATTAATTATATCTTAATTAGAAAAGAAAAACTTAGAAACTTTTGAAAAGAAATAAATTGAAATTCGAATTGTCTTTTATTAAAATTTTATATCTTTTATGAGAAACTGAGACTGAACCTTTTAAAAAACGAAATACTTCAAAGTACCCTTTCTACCTTTTCTCAGTTTTAAAAAATATCTCCCGAACACAACTTCTGATACAACTTCTTATTCTATTTTATAGCGAAATAAGAAAAGCGTTTTTGTTAAAAAAAAAAAAAACTACCAATGCAAAAGACTCCCACAATGTTTGATGAGATACCTATTTTAAGAATTGTTTTTATTTATAGTTCAAACCCTGAATCGGGAAAATAAAATTTTGGAGAATAAAATGTTTTCTTTCCAGATGCGTTTTTCTTTTATCGAACATTTCTTTTCCTAGGATATTTAATCTTGGGAGAAAAACACCTGAAACATTGTTGAAGATCACCCTGACTGCAATCGAAGGAAAGCGTATCTAAAACTCCTCCCAACCCCCTCAAAATTCCTAGCCCCCTTCTGCACACAAGGTAATTAGACGTGTTGCTATTTTCAAACCGAAGCTAATAAAAAGAAGAAATTGATGTTTTAAGTTAGCGCAGTGGACGCTAGATGGCGCAACCACAGACTCCGGTCTGAAATTACTAGGCATGTCCCGCGCTTTGATACACCTGGCTATATGCTCTTCCAGCATAATCCCAGCTAGTTTATTACGAGCGAACGTCCTCCAGGTACTCTAGTACAGCGTCTGGAACGTCCTGTACTTATATTTCTGTATGAGGATATAATGGAACATGATCTCTTGTGACTGGTTAACAACTACGTTCCACTGGATGTACCAGTAACGGGGTATCACACAGCGGTATTTATAGTACAGTGTACAACTATTTGAATGCTCATGTTAACTGTACCCGTGTAATCTATACTGGAACTAAATGGACCTGTTGACTGGAGGAATTTTATCCAGGACTGGTAACATTGTTATTTAATTTAGTCTTTTTGTCTAATGTGTACAACAAAAATATCTCTAATTATATATTACTTGTACTGAGAAAAGAAGATCTTAATTAAAATAAGATATTAATTTGGAAAGCTAAATTAATAAGATTGATTTTTTAATTTGAAGGATTAAAAAAATTGCATACTTGGATTTTATCATTTTTTGCACCGATATTGAAAATTAGAAAGAAATAAAAAAATTTCTTTCATTGTACAAGAGAACATCTTACGAATGCATTTATTTGAAGATAACTTTTAAGAAAATGAAGAGATTAAAATATTATATTTTATTTAGCTTGGGATATGAAGCAATAAAGTAGATCTATTAAACTATTATTGAAATTTTTGCAGCTAATACTATAAATTAAGTTTAATATGAACGTTTGTCTTAAAAAAAAATAGAAATAATTTATTGTGCAATCTGCAGTGAATAAACATGTGTTGCAAGATATAATTTATTGCATTATCTAGATTTCTCTATATTAATTAAAATTAAGAAAAACTTCATCTTACCTTATGATGATCATAGTTTTGATAAAATTTCTACAACGGCAACGAAGTCTTCAAGGATGTATTTAAACATTTTGTATTGTATTGAGGCTTAAAAAATTTAATTCCTGATACATTTTTTTTTCAAAGCCTTCCTGAGATTAGTCATTCAAGAAAAAATGTGTTATTTCTATCAAAAATTAAAGTAATGTACTTTTTCTGCATATGAAATCGTTGTTGAATATGTTTATGGACATTTTGCAAGAGTTCCTGAACGAATGTAAAGCTTGCTTCTCACCAAGAATCCTCAATATAATCCTTCTTGAAGATCTTCCTTGCAAAAGGCTACTAGCAGAAAAGGGAATTGCCTACCATCAGAATCATTTCTTCTTGTGCAAATGTTTGCTACAACATGAGTTAATCTATACTCATATGTGAATTCTAGAGAATTCAACAAGCAAAAAAAAATTTCTGAATTATATAGTAATATATTCTGTTCATTTCAATTTACAAATCTACTAAAGAACTCGAAGGCCACGTTTTCGATTAGGAAAAAATTACCAAGATGCATCATCATCGACGAAGGGTAAGTTTTTAAATTTTTCTTCTTTTCAAAATTGCTTGAATAATTTGCAAAAAAAAATTTCAGCTGTTTTTATATAATACTAAATTCAATTCATGAATAGTTCAATGCATTTAAAATTATTACGACTTCTTTTAATTATAACTTCTTTTTAAATATAAATAATAATAATAATAATAATAATAGTAATAATATTCCTGTAACAAATACTTTTTATCAATGCTATGAAAAAATTTTTTTCTATCAGATCATTTGTTTTTTTTTAGTACCATAAAATATTTAAACTTTTGAATTGTTTTAAAATTAATGATTCCTTTCATGCAAAAACTAATTGTTGTTCTAATTTCAATTTTACTGCAAATAGGTGAAATTTGAATGCATATGATTATATAAAGAGGATGCTATTCGAATATAATTTTTGTTTTTGCAAATCATAATTTTAATTATATCAATAAAAACGCTTAAAGATTTATCGTGTCAAAAATATATATTTTGCCAAAGGAGTGATTCAGATTTGGTTAATATAATTTTTATTTAATTAACCAATTTGCTGGAATATTGAAAACAATATCTTGATAAACAAAACATAGAAGTATAGATTCATATTACACGATTTATATATTTATTTCAAATGTACGGTTTTCATTATATGGATAAAACAAAGTGTACCAATTTTCATACATAGTATTCATTGTAACTATTACAATTTTTTAATGACTTCGTAATTTTATTTTAATAAAATATTTTTACATTTTCATTTTATATATAAATGAACTAATCTGAATAAACGTTGCTCTGCCTTACATAAATATATATACATTAAAAATTAAGCAGTTAAAAAGTTGTTATAAGTCAACTAGTTACAAATTGATATTTAAATTCTCTTTATTGATGCAGTATAACAATGTAATATTATAATACATTGTTATTATTTATTTATTACAGTTATATATTGATTACAAATTTATTTAATTAAAAATAGGGTAAATGTTTTCATGATTTTTGACTATGCACCAGATAACAAAATTAAGATTCAACAAAAAAATGGGTCTAATTGCTATAGTTATGACACACTTGCACATAATTATCTTACGTTAAATCTATAGAAAAAGGATTTTCTTATTCTATTGTACATTGAAAATCTTAAGCATTAATATTTTTCTGAATTGAAAATTTTTTGAAAATTTTTCACGTATTTTGATGGTAGACTTTAGAAAGATCTAAAAAATTTAATTGCAATTAAATAAAAAGTGAAGATTTATATTTGTTTAAAAACTTTACATTTGATATCATATTTATTATGATTTATAAATCTGGCATGATTTTATACACATCTAATTTAATGAGCCATTGAATTTTAAAGTGTTCTTTTTAAAATAAGTAATATTTTTAACTGTTGAATATATTTTTACAGAATCCACTATTGTCCTCCAATTTAAATGTATTCTAGATTTATACTGATAATAGATGATCCGATAAAAATTCATTAAAAAAGTATATTGAAAAGAAAAATTTATCTCGAAAGATATAATATGATAGCAATCTATGAAATGCGTAATCATTAAAATCATAATCTCAAAATATTTGAGAAAAATATAAAAGTTTTGGGTTAGAAATTCCTGAAGATAGCCATTAAAATAAACTAAAATTTTCAAAACCTATGTGTTAATCATGAAAACATGTAGGTTACCCATCTTTAATAGTGTTTATGACATTAATAATTTTACGCGTTTTAAAATAATTAAAATGTGTTGAATTATTAAAACTTATTTAAAAATTAAAATTTCATAAAATTTAATACCAAAACATACAAAATCGATGAACGACTGGTTAATTTCGGACTAACATAAAATAAAATTTATCAAATGACTTTATTGTAAAAATATTTTTGATAATTATTTCCTGCTTTAATTTTTATAAAAATTTAATTGATCTTTTGGTTTCACTTTGTGTATTAATATAAATATAAGCAAGTAATATACTCTGAATAATCAATAAATTAACTAAAATTGTAAAGAAATGAAAAATACTTTCTTTTTTTTGTATTTGATTATGTTTTTTATGAGATTATTTATATTTATTATTATTATATAGATTAATTATATCAATTATAGTACAATTAATAATTAGCTATAATTACAAATTATAATTTTTCAGCTAGCAAGGATTTTTTTTTGGTAATGGAAATGTTCCAAATAATAAACCATATAACTGTTAGTTGTGTTAATAATATATTTGTAAATAGAAGTACAAATAATTTTGACTATTGTAATATTATTTTTGAAAGGAACATTAAATGAATAAAAAAGATAGGCTATTTTCTTTATATATTATTTTTAACAGGAACATTAAATGAAAAAAAAAAAAAAAAAAAAGATATGTTATTTTCTTTCTGTTCTTAAATTTTTATGTAAAAAAGGTTCTACAGTAATTTTTGAAAGTTAAAATTTCACTATCACAAATCGATTTTTAAAAATATGTATGGAATTTAAATAATTTTAAATTCCCCTTTGATTTCCATTGGTATATATATTAAAAATAATATTACTTGAAATATTAGAAACGTCTAAAAAAGAAAGATTAGAACAAACAAAATAATGTACAAAGTTTCTCAAAAAAAAAAAAAAAAAAAAGAATGTATTTTTTTCTTGCAAATCTTTTTTCTCTCAAAAGAAGATGACAAGATAAACGATGCGGCGATTGTATCTCTTAACTTTCTTCTTAAGAAACTAAAAAGAAGAAAAGATAAATCTCGTGATGTTCCTTACAAGATACACAATCCGCAAGTAAATCTCGAGGTATGCATTAGATTTTTTTTTTAAATGTTGTGTTCATGACTTCGTACATCAGTGTGAGATAGCTAATTTTGTAAAAATACCTCATTATTCATGAATCTGTCTTTACCAAAAAGATATTAAGCATTAAATTTATTCATTTATCTTGTATTAGAGATAATTTAATGTCGAAAAAGTGTTAGTTTCAAAATCAAATCCAGAAAAAAATTGACATGAAATAAAAAATGCATGAAAAAATCTACAGGATTAAAAATATTTTTGTTAAAAAATTACATTTCATAGTTGGTTAACAATGTTTACCAAAAATATTAAACGGGAGGAAGATTAGTATTAAAAGTATTAGGATTAAAAACATTTTTGTTAAAATTTTAATATTTCACAGTTGGTTAACATTGCTTACTAAAAATATTAAACGAAAAGTGAGATTAGTTATACATTGCTATCAGTTTGGTATTAGTTTAAAATTTTACAATTTAGTATTAGTTTAAAATTTACATACAATTTGGTATGTCCAAAATTTTATATATTGTAGTCTTATAAATAATTGTAAAAGAAAATTAAAGATTTGTGTATTTATAAAGTATCTACTATTTCCTATGAGTATCCTTTTTAAATTTTGTCTGAAAATTTTAACGAAGTTATATTTATAGAAAGTTTAAACTTAAAATATTTAACAATCTATCATATTGACATTTATCGAATAGCTAATATAGGACAGTAAAATAACACATTTCCAATATAATGTGAAATTTAATGCAAAAAATATAATATGTGGAACCGCTTAATTTTCGATCGAGGTTTGCTTTTGATTATCGAAAGTTACTTTAATTTTATCGTTGAACTTTGGCTAATATGTAATTTTCCTTGATAAGGGATCTTGACAACAGTGAATAAATCAGAATAAAAGAGGACATCGCCGCTTTATATGATCACGTAACTTACCAATTAAGAATTTTAGATTTAATATCGTTAACAGAGGAATTGATTTGAGTGTAAAGTTCATATTTTTTGAAGTTCTGTTTGATATTTGTGAAACTTATTTATTAATAATCAGATGTTTTTAGAAAAATCATGAAGTTATTTAAAATTTTGTTTGATTTTCCATAAAAGATATTTATATCAAAAATTATTTATGATTTACAAAGGGTAATAAAATCTATATTAATATCTATTGTAAGGTCTCTTAATTTTCTTGCCATATTTGATAAGGGCATGGCCTCAGTGCTAATGCCTGCAGTTAGCAAGCCCTGTGTATGCAATACACTAGCAACGTGCTTTTGCTTCTCCTGCTTTCTGCAAACAGGGACACGAATATATGTTATCTAACTATATCAACATGAGAAAATATCCCGCTCCTATAGTCAAACTGCTCAATGGATATTTTCCAAGTTTTCTACCTTATGATACTAAATGTAAGGTAACTTAGCACTGAAAGGTTTTCTGAAAGAAATCATACTTCCCTCTAATGAAGTATATCAAGTTTGATGACTACGTATAACTATTATAAACTACTACGTATTATTATTATAAATTAAAAAAGATTCACTAATTAATGTAAAAATGATCTCAAAAATATATGTCTCTGTTGAAACAATACCCAATTCATTGCCATATCTGACTTATATAAAAAAATATTAATTGTGTATATTCGTATTTTCATGTTTTTTTTAATTTTCCCCCTTATTTATTTTTCATTGTTCATCTTTCATTTACAATTTTAATTTCCTCTATAAATTAATAAATTATAAATACTTTGTTCCTGAGTTTTTTATGTTTTCATATGATATCATTTTTTTCTTCAGAATAATTTTGGTTATCATTGCTTATTATCTGTAATCCTCCAAATACTTTTGATTTCAAAATTTAAATTGTAGTTGTGTGAAAATGACTGATGAAACCATTACTTCCTCACTCTTTTTATTTTGTAATTATTCTCCGTTTCTATTTAGTGTGTAGTCTTCATTTTATTCATATATAACATAGGCTATGTAAAGATTCCAAATCTCTTTGTTCTCTATTTTTAAACATACTTTCGAGCAATATGTTGTAGAGTTTTCTAACATTCTTTGATTAATATTATATTTGTGAATGAAATCATAATTTCATATTAATAAAATTTCAGAAAATATAAACTATAAATCACTTTAGATTACTGAGCAAAAATTTGAAACATATTTAAATTTAGATATTTTTTTTTTTTGGGATGAATAAATTATGAAATTCCGGAGAGATAATTAATGAATTTAAATATCGGTATACTTCTGAATTTAAATTTATAATAGATAAATTTTATTTTTGTCAATTATTCAAAGAAATAATTTGCAAAAACATGGACATTAAATAGATTCAGTATTTCTTTATGACGTACATGAGCGAAATGAAGTGACACCACCACATAAATAGAAAATAGACAATAATGAGAAAAAGAAAAAGAGAGTAATCCTTTTCATCAGACATTCTTCACACAAACTACATTTCATATCTTGAAGTCAGGATTAGTTCAAGAAGTATGTGGAGTTCAATAGCGTTGTTTATTATCTGTGGATTACAGATAATAAACAACGCTGACAAGAAGGAATCAGAAGAAAAAAATTGGTATTATTATGTAGAAAAAACCCAACAAAAAGTAATTTTAATTTATTTAATTTGTTAAAGAAATTTAATTAACAAATGGAAGATGGACAAAGAAAAAGGAAAATAAGAAAAAAATAAAATACATGAAAAATGATTATAGATCATTAATACATTGTATATGAGATATATAAGGCAGTAAAACTGAGTATTATTTTGAGTACAAAAACAACGGTTTTTATATTAATAAGTGAATCCTTTTTTAATTTGTAATAAATTCTAATAATGTAGATTTATTTTTGTTATATAATTAGAAAAATGCAATAAAATCTTGAATTTTAAAAAAATATAGTTTTGGGATATTAAATTATTTTTTTTTTACAATTTATGACAAAATTAATATTATAATTTATTTAAATAAAAAAATAGCATAATTAATTAATAAAATTAATAAATTATTCATATGATAGGAAATTATTCATATGAAAAAAAATCATATGAAAATTAAAATTAATCATATGATAGGAAATTAAAAAAAAAACCTGAAAAAGTTATAAGGAAAATAAATATTTTGAAATGTTATTAATTTTGATTTATTGATTTTAAAAACCAATATGACAAATATTAAACTAAAACATAAGCCGAAATAAATGCAGTTGTAAAAAATGCTTACCCATTAAGGTATCTGAAATAGTTAAAATGAATTTATAATTAATATCATCATTAACATACTCTTTACATAAAAGTAAAACCACGACACCATTAAATAACTTTTATTTTTTGTGCAACTGTTTCAAATAAGTAAATGTAAATAATTAATAAAGAAACAAATTAATTTATGTCAATAAGAACACACTATTTCGCGATAAAAATTTACAGTCAGAACTAAAAATTATTTGAAAATATAATTTAAGAAGTTGTTGCAAGAAAAAGAAATTATAATATTAATCTAACATTATTATTTGTATTTATGTTAGGTTAATTAAAAACATTATTTTATTAACTTAACTTTTCAGTGTGATAAATTAATTAAAAAATGAATAAAATTATAATTTTTCATATTATAATAAAGATGTATTTATATACTTTATAATTTATTATAAATAAATTAAAAAACGATAATATAAAAGCTTTCCCTATTTTTAACTATTTGAAGTAGTAAAAAATTTTGTGATTTAAATAAAATTAACTTGGATTAAATAATTATTTGTATTCCTTCTATATATATTGAAGTATTATATTGAAAATAAATAAAATGTTAATTAAAAAATGGTATATTTTTCTTATATATGGTATATATGGCAATATATGATATATATGGTTTATAAGATAATATATGATATATATGGTTTTCCTATATACGTTATATATGGTGTCTTCTACAAGATGTCAGGTGAACCTCAATCTTCTTTCTTTTATTGAAAATTTTCAGAAATTGGAAATGACACCACCACTTCCTCGGGTGGATTAGAAAAGAAAACTATTACATTTTAAAACAGAAAGTTTAAAATTGCAAAAATTAATAATCCATGGCCATCTGATTGATTACAAAATATGGGTTGTTTTTCTTTTTTTACGGGGTAGGATTGTCAACCCTACGCTCAACAGTCTACAGTCATATTAAACGGGGCCTGATGGCCGAGTGACTGGCGCTCTGTACCAATGGATGTTCTAGCGGTTCAGAATCCATTTTAAACTGTTTGTCCCGGTCTCATGACTACAGAGCATCACAGAGCCCAATCGCTCACCCACATCATTCCCAAATGTAAAGGGGTAATTCAGCTCTAGGAACAATGATGTGGGGGGTGCAGTAGTAGTAATATTAGACCGGGATCTAAGGTTTAAAGTGGATTCAAAAAAACACTACATGCATCCATTGCACCGCCGGCAGTCGAACCCGAAACCTACTAGTCACTCATCCATCAGGCCCAATTAATCCTCTAGCTGGTTAATACTTTGCTAAAAATGTTCACCATTTGTTAGAAGAAAGTCAAACATCCTTGTTGAATGGCTTATTTTATCTGCTAATATAAAAATATTGAGTGTAAAAGAAAATATTGAGTATGTTAAAGAAATAAAAAAAAAATACTTGGAAAAAAAAAGTTGAATTACCACTATCAAGCTTTAACTATTTTCTACTCATGCATTTATCTTCATTTATGTTGTCCCCTAAATGAACCTCTCCAGCTATCTATTTCCGTCTGATAAAATCTGTTGCATTAGCATATCAGAAAGTGACCTGATTTCTGATGGATGTTGTCTGATGATACATCTATTAGTAGTCTGGATTAAATGTTGGTAGTGTGATTGATGTATTTCTGTCTAGGTCAGTTTTTAGTAAAAATTTAAACTATCATTAATAATGGTGTCTGATAGGTTTTTTTTTTTTTGAAAATCTATTATCGTAAAATGTTTGTTTTAATAGTAAATCGATTTTTAATAAATTTTTGCTTTTTCAATTATCATGAAGAAACATTAAATATTTGTATTTTTTTAAAAAATATTTCTTTTTGGCTATAAAGGATTTTATAGCGTACTTAAAATTTATTTATTCTGATACTCATAAAATATATGTTTATTAAAATATATGTATGTTAAATTAAAACAACCCATATTTTGTAATCAATCAGATGACCATGGATTATTAATTTTACAATTTTAAACTTAATTTTTCTATTTTAAAAATGTAATAGTAGAATAATAAATAGTATGAATAATTTATGAAACAAAAATTCCTTTTAAAATGAAAATTAAAATAAGTTTAGTTGAATAAATGTTTGATTATTTGAAATTTAATTGAGTAAAATTCTAATAAAGCTGGACGAATCTATTATTATTTTTCACTTTTTTTTAAAAATGTATTAATAAAAAGTTCATTTTGGATTAAATTTTAAATTATTCTTTTAATGATCGGAATATTTAAAAAAATCAAAGAAATCGAGAATAAATTAATTGAAAGAAATTTATTTTAATTGAAGAAATTGATTAATATTATAATGGTTTATAAAATCATTCAGGATTTATTTTTCATTTAAATATTTATGTATAGTAACAGAGAAAGAACATGTATGCTTAATTGTTGCTTATGATAAATATTTTTCAAATTCAATGCTTGTTTTTCTTTCAATTTCATTCATTAGTTCATTCTGAATTTATAATGATTTTTCTTTTTAATTCAGTAAGCATTACTCTTTTTGACAACATTACAAATTCAAGAATTGTGATACTGAATTATAGCTAAATAAAATGACTACCCTTTTAAAATTTATTCATGTTAATTTTTACTATAATTGTTTGCTGTGATAAAAACGAAATGTGTTATTTTTATACCACTTGTTCAACAACGACATCTAGACGAAGACTATGAACTCTATGTTCTCATGAAAGGGTGCGGGATAGTTTCTATTGTGAGGGTGCACGCGTAGGTAGACGTTTGACTTGGCTCCGTGTCACTGAAGAAGGATGGAAGTGCATTCCGAGAGACTTTAGGGAAATACCCCGCATTTGCGTATCGTATGGGAGAAAAACCGGAAACTCACACCAGGTAGTCCGATTAATGAGGAAAGATGCTGAACATCCCAAACGCCCTCAAGTCTCTTCGTTCTTTGAAACAGTGTCTACAACAAAGTCGCCAGCTAATTGAACTTCAGCCCTAATGCTCACCAGCGTTGCATATTGCCACTAAGCCATGAGTCTGGAGTGTAAATTGTAAAATACAATAGTAATCTCAAACTTTATTTGTTAAACTTCGGTGAAAATTGTTTTTATGTATGACATAAATAACCCACGAATGAGCGATGGGGGAGAACATTGCTGTACAGAAAAGTTTTGCCCCCCTTTTTTAACTGCCCTGCTGATGGAGTGGCTAGTGCTCTGGCTCTCGATAACACAGGTTTCAGGTTTCGAGTTCCCTACGGTGCCATAGATGTTTGCAGTGATTCGAAATCCCCTTTAAACAGTAGGTCCCGATCTAATAGGATCGTAGAGAGTTGTGGGAGTAGTGTTACTCACGTCCGTAGCATATCTTCAATGTGCCCCCTGGGTAGTGCCAAATGAGTAACAGAGGTGCAGAGCTTGCTTATGGCATAAAGATTAACTGTCTCTTTATTGCCAGCTGCATTCGAACTACAACAGAAAAAGTGTTGATGATAATTGCCCCACAATCGCGTGCCAATATGGGAAAAAGTACGGAAAATTCCCACAAATCAGCCATATCCATATAACGTGTCTCGAGTCTCCTCCTTCCGAGTGATTGCAACGGAAACCATTCGTGGACTCGAACTTGACCCCTTCAGCAGACTTGTGCTTTTTAAAGTATACATATTCTTCGTTGCATTAGATACGCAAATGCTTTTCTGGGTTTTCTTTAAATGCTATTCACATATATAAATTACATTGAAAATTTTTCAAGGAAATCATTCTTATTCTATAGAAGCAATATTTAGTCGTCACAGTAAATTTGGCAACAAAGTAATGTATTCTATGTGCTGTAATGAAAAGTAAAAGAAGTCCATAAATAAACCAAAAATGTCGAAAAATGTATAAACAAAATAACGAAAAAATCTTGATATCACAAATTTTGTTGAGATGTTGACGTTATGTAACGATACGTGACTTGTTAAACAAACCGAATAGTGTCACCAGAGAACTAGTCTCACATATAAATGAATTATAAAGAGCACCTTCAGTTTTGTAACAGAAAACTAACACACAAATTTAACACAGATAAAATAACTTACTTTTTATCACAAAGTTCTGAACTAGTAATATTCGAGTAAAAGTTAAAAAAGACAGTTTTATTCGAAGAATAAAATCATTTAATAAAACATTCAAAAATTATCTGCAAGAAGGTTTAAATCACAAATAAGAAATAAATACCATTGAATACGCTAAAAAACAGTTGAAAATTAGAACCATTATTTTAATTTAAAGATTATTAAATAAAAATTACCACTTAAAAATTATTAAATGAAATTTACCACTTAAAAATTATTAAATGAAATTTACCACTTAAAAATTATTAAATGAAAATTAAAATGAAAATATAATGTTTGTGAAAGGGTATGCCTAAACCTCTCACTATACAATACCAAAATTAACTAAACAAATTAATTAATCATTTACTTTTTGGATAATCGAAATAAATTTATTTCGGAATAAAATCAATATTTTTGATTAAAATATTTTTAAAAGCATAAAAAAACTGAAACAAATATAATCAAGATTGTTACAACTGTAGTAGTAATTCATATGAGCCAAATTTCATAATAGCCTGTATATAATAACCAATACTATATAATGTCTAATCATATAATAATCAAAAATCAAATAATAATAATAATAATAATTTATAAAATATCCTTCCCTAAAAAAGTACTCATAATAATTGGTGTTGTTAAACTTTGTAGCTTTTTAAAAATATCAACATTTTTAAGCGTGCCAGAAAGTCATATGGAACTGATGTGGAAATAATGCAAATTTGTTGGGATGAGAAAAGTTTGAAGCTAGAAAACCATTAAAACCTAAAAAAATGTTTTTAAAGTATTTTAGTGAAAAATAGTATTAAAAAATATTTAAGAGGAAGGTAAAATATATTTAAGGAAAGTAAAGCAACAGCTTAAACCTGGCATGTCATGCATTACTGAAGCTTCTATTCTAATTTCATTTTTCTTTTGTTTAAAAAGAAATTCATGAAAAGAAAAAAAAAGAATAACGTATCTTTTGATTATAATTCTCAAAATAATTATTATTATCATCATCATGATAATTCTTAAAATGATTATTATTATCATGATTGCAAAAGGGATTGTTTTCATGATGATTATAAAATTGATTATTATCATCATGATTACAAAATTGATCATTATCATTATGATTATAAAAATTATTACCTATGATTTTCATATTGATTTATTTTTATTATTATCATATTGATTATAGTCAGGATTATTCTGATTTTTTTATGTTATTATTATTTTCTTATGTTATTATTTTTTTTATGTTATTATTATCATAGTTATTATCAACATCATCATATTTGATTATAATCATCCTGATAATCATAATCACATTTGATTATTATCAACATAAAAGTGAAAATCAGGGAATAAATAGTTAATTATGTTTTATAATTTAAATTACAAGGATTGTGTTGCTAGACAGGGCATTGGGTTATCGAGCAGGAAATCGTACATTTCGAAACTGAGCCAAAGATCTCGTATCTATAATAGAAATGAGCACCTCTGATGCAAACTGAGTAATGTTGAATATACTACATTTTCTATTTTAGTGACAAATAATGTCGGGTAATCATGCCTGGGATATGAAAACAGCATCTAAGGGATTGGGTAATTTATAGTTTTTAAAGAAGAACTAAGTTTTTTAAAAAGCAATCATTAAAATAATTATTAGTTGTTGTGTTTTCATTGAAATTCAGGATTATATGCTAGAAAAATAGCTGCTAAATTTGATACAATATAGTCAGCGAATAATAAAAATTTAAAAATAATATTTTTTTTTCTATTCATTAACAATTTCGTTAAAATAGTTAATAATTTTCAAACAGTTATTGAGAAATTTATCGTAAAATGGAATTATTACAGAAAACTTTGTAACCCTTAATCTGATACTGAAAATATAGCGTCTTTAGAAAATTGAGAAACTATAATATATTTATGTTAATTAAAACTTTGTAATTATTACTTACTGTGAATTAAAACCTAATTCATTTTTTTATTGTAAAAGAAAGAAAGACAGACTGGATTATGAGAGGAAGAAGGGAAGACTGGATCGATAAATTAAATACTGTATTCAAGTAATCTACAATCCATTGCAACTATAATTAAGTTAAATTGTATTGTATTTAAGAGAAGCGATTAAAACATAAAAAAATACACTTAAATGATCCTTGTTTGAAGAATTTCCAAAAAATAATACAAACGCCCGCATTAGAAGAACGAAATAAAAAAAGTCCTTTTGTAATTATAGCTTGCCCTTAATTGCATTTAATGAAATACAATAAAGGATGATATAATTTCAATCAATACAAAAGGAACAAAAGTAAAGACTGTTCTAAACAAGTACATTAGCTTTTTTATTTTCCAGTATTTTATTTAATGATCTAAAATTGTTTTATCTAGAAAATATCAGTTTGTCTCACGTTTTCTTTTTGCTTAGATATGTATCCCAGACATAAATAATACAAGACAGATTTATATAAGTATACCAGACATAAATAATACAGACAAGACAGATTTATATAAGTATCCCAGATATAAATAATACAGACAAGACAGATTTATATAAGTATCCCAGTATATTTATAATATAAGTCCCCTTTAAGCCGTAGGTCCGGGTCTCATTTGACTGTAAAGAGCGTCACGAAGCCAAGCCAGACTTCTACGTACGGGTGCTCCATCACAACAGAAGCTGCCCCCTTCCGTCCATCCATGAGTAGATTACTCATAGGTTGTTCGTCCCGAACTTCAGGACTGTGAGGATTAGTCACAAACAAAAGTTTCATGCACGTAATTTTGAATTTAAAATGGATTTTTCTAAACATATTCGTGTCATAAAAAATGGGAGAAAAAAAGTTTTTTTGATATGATTAAAAAAATAGTTTATTGCTCATTAAAAGAACTATAGTACTATGGCAATTACGTTGATTCCTTCTTTCATTGAAGTTTAATAGAAAATAATTGTAAGTATTACAATGCAATTCTTTTAAATATTTATATTCTTAAAGCCATATTGACAGAAACGATTAATTTTAGCTTAGTTTGAGCACTACTAAATGAACTAATAAAATTATAAAGTGTTAAAAACAAGAATTTTTAAAAACCCGTTTAAAAATGCTATGAAATTCAACTTGAAATCTATCATAAAATATTTCACTTTATTTTCATATTATTATGAAGATTTCCATTTTATAATTGCAAAAATGTATTAAATTTGATTAAATTTACTACTAATAACTAGTTTTTGATAGTTTGAAAATTTTTGAAAAGTATCAAGTTCAAAAGCATCATGACGCATGAGTTTCATTCCATTCTATAAATTTTTTCTTTTATTTCGATTTGTGAAAATATGATATAGAAATATCTACTGAAAAGTTTAAAAAAAAAAAAAAAGTGTGTTTTCTGAAAAGTTCTTTCTGTAAAGTTTTTGAAAAGTATGAAGAAGTTTTTCCGTAGATATATCTATGTTATAGATATAACATAGAAATATCTACCGAAAAGTTTACTTAAAATTTGTTTTTATGCTGTACTAAATTCATAATTGTTTTTTAATGTAATACAGATTAAAATATGATATTCCCTTTGCTAGTGTTTTAGTAGGATATTAATAATAATGTTTAATAGGATACTACTGTGCCCAAAAAGGAAGACCAATTAGTTTTTTTTCTAAAACTCTTTATTTATTCTTCAGATTTATTTCATCGCCTTCAAAGTAATTCCCCGGACACAATGTACTTATGCCAACTTTTTCCAATCCTCAATGCATGCTAAAAAGTCATCGGCAGGGATGGCCTTCAAAGCGCGTGGCGATTCACTCTGAATCTCTTCAATCGACTCAAAACAGTGTTCCCGGAGTGGTCTTTTGAGTTTAGAGAGTAGCCAGAAGTCGCACGGTGTGAATACGGTGGTTGTGGAATGGATATGAGTTTCATTTTTGGCGAAAAGTCACGAAGAATCAATGCAGTGTGAGCTGGCGCATACAGTGTTTTCGGTACCAATCGAGATTTGACGCGTTTAAGGCCCAAAATGGAATTGACCGATCTTTTTGAAATTCCAACATTGCAAATTCAATTCCAACAACAGCAAGATCTTTAATTGTAAATCGACGGTTTTCAAACACCAAATCTTAAATTTTTTTGGACGTGAGCTTCTTCGGTTGAGGATGATGGTCGGCCAGTGGGCTCTTCGTCTTGAACGCGTTCTCTGCCTTCTTTGGAACTGTTTATACCACTTGTAAACATTTATTTCCGATATAGGAAGGCTCACCGAATGGTTTCTGGAACATTCCATACGTTTCCACAAACAAAATTTAATGCAAGTTCTTTGCTCAATTAATTCAGACATTTCAAAAATCGCCGAAATCAGTTTTAACGTCTCCCAAAGCCAAGCGTAACTCAAACACTAATGACTATTTTGACGTCAAATTTCACACAGATGTCAAGGACAGTGCCAGCAACCTAAAAAACGAAAAAAAAAAAAAAAAAAATTGAAATTCCATAAGCCCCGGTAATTTTAAATTGACAATTGGTCTTACTTTTTGGACACAGTAGTATCATTATTAAGACAATGAGGGGCCACATTATTTGTACACTTACATGCTAATCTTATGAGAAATGACACCAGGTTTTTCTTAAAGATTATAGAAATTCAATCATATGTAAAAAAGTAATCGCACAAATTTTAAAAATGTCCCTAATATATTTTTAAAATGTGCAGTCTTTGATAACATTTCGTTTAGACATATAATAATGGATTAATTTAAAATTTGATGAATTTTTAAAAAAAATATCAAGTTTTGTATTTCTTAATATTAATTATTTGATTTTTTCAAAATAATACTACACTGGCGCAAATAATTAAAAATTTCCAGTTATTATTATTTACAAGTTTATCAATAAACTGCTAGACAAAAAAAAGAACTAAAACTTTTATTTTTTCGAAAACATTTTTTATCTTCAAACAACATTCAATTTTTACTAAAGATAAAAAAACTAAGTTTATAGATTAAATGGCATTTTACTATCCACGATCCTTTACTGCAATTTAAAAGAAACAGTTATAAAGTTTTCCGTAGAAATAACATGTAAACCTATTTAACAATTTAAACACTTAGAGTATTTCTTTAAGTAAATTCTATCTAACAATAACAGATTAAAAACTAAGCATGATAAAAACTAAGCTAAACGACATTTTCCTAAACAAAACCCTTCACTGCAATTCAAAAGAAGCAATTGTAAAATTTTCTATAGAAATAACATGTAAACCTATATAAGATTTTAAGCACTTAGAGTATATGTAAATTCTAACAACAACAGAAGGTAAAAAATATGCTACAAACTTCTATTATGCAGGATTCTTTTGAATTCGTTTTTATGACCTTTTACTTGTAGGACCTCTATATTTGCCTTACAAAGTCGTGTAGAGGAAGGCCCCATGGCGTAGATGAAGCGTAGAAGTACGAGAGGGACGGATTTCACATTTTGCTCACGAAAGTCATGAGTTGATGGATCATTAATTTTACTGTACTACCGTGTTACAGTTATAGCGCGGAACACCATTCCCTGCACCATTTGTGGTGCAAAAGAGTTTCATGGAGCTTACAATATGCCATGAATAATATAACAGTTTTGAACACAAAGTGGGTCTTCATACTTCTGCAATCTTGCGACAAACTGCACATGTTTTTATGTGCTTAATAATAATAATTAAAATCATTTAGTGATTTATAAGAGTAGTATTTTTCAAATTGGGAAGCAAGACTTAAAAGGGGGATGGGCCTATATTTAAAAGGGATAAAATTTAAAGCATTTTAAGGAAAAAAGGGATGAACACATTTTAATACTCCTGTATTTCAGAATTGCTAGCATTTATTTATATTTTCCATTAGGGTTTTTAATATTAAAAATTTAAACAATCTTTATTTATTAAAATATTCAGAATATTAATCTACAATTATTATTAGCTGCAGTGACATAATGAGAATTCTTCAAAGCAACTATAACTAATGAATTTTTAATTTCCTTCCATAAAATAACCAAATATTGAAGTATCATAAATCTGGTTTCAATACTTTTTTTCGTTGCATTTGATATGTGAACAGACAATTCTTGTTGGTGAAATCCGAGTAATAAGTAATGACTCGGACTTAAAATGTGATAGTAGTATTGAGCAGTAATAGAATACAGAGCGTTCATCTATTTGAAGGGAACAGAGCGTTGATGTCAATATTTCAAGTCATTTGTATACAACGTTAGGTTTGTCACTCTACGGTCATTTTTTGCACACTTTGGGGTAATTAGACCGAGTCCTATAGTTTAACGTGGATTCCGAACCACTAACCAACATCCATATCAGGATTAGAACCTGAAGCCTGTGAAACCAAGAGCCAGAGCAGTAGCCAAATGGCCATCAGGCCGCCATTTTTATACTAGAGTTATTACTCTATATCGTAGTTTTTTTTTTCTTTTTATGTATTTCCTCAGAAAGACAGTCGTATATTTTTTTGTGTTAATATACATATATTTATTAATCAAAAATATGCATTGTCAAGCTGATAAATTATACCCTAAAAATTTAGATACAAAATACACATGAAATTAGCATGTAATAATAATTAACATAGACATCGAAACGTGCAAAATATCAAAAATAATTTTACCCATAGATAGAAGGAAAATGACAAATATTTAGAAATATTAAATTTATATTTATTTAGAATTAAAAAAATAAGCATTTGCTTTGAAAATAGTTACAAGATATGACTTATGATATATATATATATATAATACTATATAATACACTATATATATAGAGTGTCACAGAAAAATCGCCAATCTATGATTATTTACTAAGTTATATGCTATATGTTCAGCTACAAAAACCTGAAATGCACGTTGGAAACTAGTTCAAATTTGGTTTAAAATACTCTTAATCAATAAATGGATATTACAGCAATTAAGTGAACCAAAAATTACCAATATAATGTTCTTCATTATGACAGGGGGCCTACTATATAAATCAAATATGAATTGCACTTATTCAATGCAAATTGATTTATTCATTCTTTATAATATAGGAAAAGGAATATAACACGAGAATCAGTACCTTTTCGTGACCACTGCTAACAATAATTGTGCACAGTGGATACACTGGTAACAAGCTTTTCTGCAATATCGCGAAAAGAAAATCCACCTTCTCGTAGCCCTATTACATGGCATCACTGCATCATTCATACTGATTTGCCGAATTATTTCTCAATCATCAGATAATAGAACAGCCTCTTCTTGTAACATAGATTAACGGTCTCTAGCAGTAATGCAAGTTATAGGATTAGTTTGCACCAGGGTTTGGGCAATGGCATCAGCAAAAATCAAACTCAGTTAGCTGCTGATACTGTCTTCTTTCGTCTTTATAAAGCCATTCTTGTTCCAAATCTTGCTCATCTGGAGGATAAATAACGTTTACGAAATTTACATCGATCATCTAATGCAAACGTAATTATCATGTTCATAGTGGCGCTACTAGCATCACACTCATTCGTCTAGTGCAGGGGGTCCGCAACCTTTTAAGTCTGAAGAGTCAAAAATTACAATTTACAAAATTTCAAGGTTTTTAAAGAGCCACAAATTTTTTTTTTTTTTTGCCAACAATAAATAATACTCGCATAAATAAAGTTTTTGATAAAAAAAAAACAAACTAATCTATTTATTCATAAGAAAAATATCTATTTATTAATATATATAAGTAGTGTTTTTCACAACAAATTAGATAATATATATATGGCATTATTAGATAATTACTTATTATTTAAGTAAAAAATTAAAACAATTAAACATTTACTTACAACACTAACTTGTACTTCAATAACAAACAATTGAGCCAACAAATTCAATGGGAGCGATGGCTTTTGCCATGGTTTTAGAAAGTTTGGATAAATTTGGCTCATAACTTGTTGTTTTAAGTTTCAAACACGGCTCTAAATTTTCATTTGCTAGTTGGCTTCTTACTTTACTTTTAATTGTATTCATGCAAGAGAACGCTTGCTCGCACGAATATGTCGATCCAAAGATAGTCAGCACTCCAAATGCCAACTTCTTCACCTCACTGTAGCAATCTGGAAGACTATTCCATGCGTTGAATGTAAGTGCCTCAACTCGCGGCATTTCTCTTAAAGCTGTCCACTTTTGTTGCGTTACGTACATGCATGTTTAAACGATTTTTTTTTTAAATTTTTTTTTGATAAAATGAATAATATTGGCGTATGGAACTAAAGAACCGCAGCTTCACATCCAAAGAGCCACATATGGCTCGCGAGCCGCAGGTTGCCGACCCGTCTAGTGCAAAATGGGAATAGACGTCCTCTTTCAGATGATCAAATACACTTCCCAAATTTCGTTTATTTAACATGTTTGGTGTTGGGATTTATTGACTTATTGATGTTGGGATTTTGTTTTATGCCAGTGTATTACAAAATCTCTTTAGTAATTTATCGCTTTGTATCATTGGGAAATTCTTATATTTAAATGTCTACACATTTTTTTGTAATTTGAGGGAATAACGATGTCTCAACCATTTAAATATCCATTTACTTGAGGAAAATTATGTAAGTTTTATTTAGTTAAAATTATTAATTTTTGTTGTTGATATTCGTAGAAATACTTAAAAATAAAAATATTTTTATTTATCGAGTAGCATTATTTTAAACTGATTCAGTTTTTGAATAGGATATTATTATTTATCAATAACAGTAAATACCCCAAATCAAACAGCATCTTTATAATGAATAGCTATTTGTTTCCTTTATAATCACCATAATAGAAGAAAATCAAATATTAAAAAGTAGCCATTATTTAAAGAACTTTTAAGCAGTCGTGCATACATGCATGTATGATCTTTTTTGGAAGTATGATCGTTATACTACAAAATGATTCCTTATTGGCCATGAGGTAAACGACAGCATCGCGTGAGGGCAAAACACCCACCATTGAGCGTTTTGCGAGCATGGTGTGTTTACGCTGCGAGCCCATTTTAGTTTTCTTAAAAGGATCTGTATTAGCTTTTGTCATTAATCTATTTGACGGATGACTTCTAAGTGCACAGAAACAGGTAAAGAGCATCCAGAAGGAATGGGAATCCACAATGCTGGTATTATTTTTAGAAGGAAGATGTTTTCTTCTACATGATAAATTAAATTAAATTAATGATATTGTTTTTTGTGTGAAACTCAAGTTTTATTTCTCAAGAAGGCAGTTAAGAAAGCATAATCATTTAAGATGTGAAACCGTGTTTTTTTTATAAATTAATAAAGATTCCCAGTACCAAAAGCTAAATTTCTATTAACTTAATACTTAATTATAAACAGATATTTGAATACCTTGTGGATATTACCACAATTTTTGATTGGAAATACTTTCAATATTATAAATAATAGTGGAAGTATTAGCTTTGAATATATTTGCATACTTGGAGCATTAGCTTATTGCATATTAATTATTTCGTTATCTGCGTTATTATATGAGCATTATTTGCATATTTCAAGAAGCATTAGCATATTGGAAACATTAGCTTTGAATATATTTTATATAGATGTCTTCTGCTACATATAAATTAAATTAAATTAATGATACTGTTTTTCTTTGTGCGAAACTCAAATTTTATTTATCAAGAAGGCATATAAAAAATCATAATCATAATAAATTAAAGTTGTGGGACCATGGACTGTTTCTTATTTAATAAAACCTTCCAATATCAAAAACTAAATTTCTATTAATTATTACTTAATTATAAATAAATATTTAAATATATTGGGGATATTATAACAATTTTTGATTGTGATAACATCGGATTCATTATTTTTCAATACATTTGCATATTTGGAGCATTAGCTTTTTGCATACTTGTTATTTCGTTATCTGCATTATTATATGAGCATTATTTGCATATTTGGAGCATTAGCATATTCGAAACATTAGCTTCTAATATATTTGCCTTTTGGAGCATTAGAATATTAGAAGAATTAGCTTCGAATATATTTGCCTTTTGAGCATTAGCTTTTACATTTTCAGCTTTGAATATATTTGTATATTAGGAGCATTATCATATTGGAAGCATTAGCTTTGAATATATGTATTTGTATATAGATGTCTTCTGCTATAGGATAAATTAAATTAAAATAATGATACTGTTGTTTGTTTTTGAAACTCAAATTTCATTTCTCAAAAAAGGCAGATAAAAAAAATTATAATTATTTAAGATGTAAAATCATGGGTAGTTTCTTAATTAAGAAGCTTCCCAATACCAAAAGTACAATTTATATTAACTCTTCTTTTAATAATAAATATTTGAATAGATCGTGGATATTATCACAATTTTTAATTGAGATAATATTAGAAGCATTAGTTTTGAATATATTGGCATATTTGGAGCATTAGCTTACTCCATATTTATTATTTCATTATCTGCATTATTATTCGAGCCTTATTTGTGTATTTGTACATTGGGAGCATTAGCTTTGATTATTTTGCATATAAATGTGTTCTACTACATGATAAGTTAAATTAAATTAATGATAGTGTTGTTTTGTGTGAAATTCAAGTTTTATTTCTCAAGTAGGCAGATAAAAAAAAATTATAATCTTAATCATTTAAGATGTGAAACCATGCATTGTACCAAAATCACACTTTCTATTAAATACTACTTAATTATAAATTAATTTTTGTAAACATTCAGGATATTATCACAATTTTTAATTGAGATAATATTGAAAGCATTAGTTTTGAATATATTTACATATTTGATACTAACTTATTTAAAATACTAACACTATAATACACGTAATCATTTAAGATATGAAACCATGGGTTGTTTCTTATTTAATAAAGCTTCCTAATACCAAAAGCAAAATTTGTATTAATTACCACTTAATTATAAATAAATAATTGATTACATCGTGGATATTATCCCAATTTTTAACTGAAATAATATTTTAAGCATTAGTTTTGAATATATTTACATATTTGATACTAACGTTTTCAAAATACTATCACTAGAGTGTATGTGTATATATATATATATATATATATATATGCGAAGTAAATATTCCTAAACTTTTTCCATGATTATTGAGAAGATTTTCACTTATAATTTGATTACTTATTACTTCAAAAAACATTTATAAATATTACTTTTCCAAAATACTTTTAGATTTAAAGTTAGTTTGTGTTGATATTTATCTTGAAAAGTAATAACAGTTGAGGAACAAATCTTATTTGACTTCATGCAATAGATGCAATCTCAAGTACCTCATAATGCAGATTCAATGGACTCCTGACCACTACTGATATGACAACTCACCACAAATTAACATGGTGACTGCTCCACATCCTGAAGGAAACTAACTGACCGTGAAAATTCTGTTCCTCTCCTTAAACCCAGAAAGGTCAAGTCTATCACACTAGCAGCTTGAGATTTTCAGCAACAGATTCTGCGTTGAGATCTTCTCCTTGATTAAGTTGGCCTCAGAATAATAATGCAAAAAAAAGATTCAGGAGTCAATTTCTTTTGACATTCTTTGGTATCGAAAGTTTGGTAGATACTGAAATTGGGTTTCCTAGGTTCTGTATACGTTATAATATATTTCAAGCGAAAAAGTATAGAAAATAAAAATTCACTGAAGACTGAAAATCTGTATTCTGTATAAAGGTGAAAATATTATATCTTTTAAAAGTCCAGAGGGTAAAAATTTTGATATTGTTATAAAAAAAACTTATATTGTTAAAAACATTGATTTATAATAAAAATACGGTTTTTATTTAATTTAAAAAGTTGTAAAAGTATTTTTGATAAATATTTAAATAGATAGATATAGATAAAAATACAGATTGAGCACTAAGGTCTTATGTAGATTATAAAAATTTATTGAGCAAAAAATTATTATTATAATTAGATATGTTTTTCTTTGAATACACTGTAATTATTGTTACAAAAAAGTGTTTTTGATAATTTTTCCATTCAATACTTGCATTTATTTAAATAAATATATAAAAAATCCAACATTTCTGCACTTTTTCTAATAAAAAGGTGATGTATCATTTTCAATTTTCGAAACTACAAATCATATTATACTATTTGATAGTAGTTAATTTCATGTAATTTTTACATTACAAAAGATTTTTAAGAAAAACATAACACTTATTTATTTGTAATTATTAAATAATAAGGCAAAAAGAATAACAGAAATTATTTATAAATAATCATTCTCATCATTCTAATCATTCTCAAGGGTGTGTCGTGTAGTATTTCGTAACCCCTATAAATATATTAAGTTGATTCATAATGTTTCATCATACCGTTACAATGATGTAATGCTAAATTTTTCAATCGTATCCAACGTTGTGCATAGGCTTTTGTTTAATAGAAT